>CM018510.1:9335393-9600000 GCA_008932095.1 Pyrus ussuriensis x Pyrus communis
TAAGGTTATGGTGCTACGGATGGGAGAATGAATGGGAGATATGTGGGAGTGCACGGATGGGAAGTATGGGAGAGAATGGTGGCTGATGAAAAATATGAATCAGAGGTATGAATGAAAGCTCTAGGGTTAGGGGAAAAGATACGGCGCGAGATATGTGTTTTGTGGCTGAAAATGTGTGATGGATGGCTACGGCTTAGAGGGGATTTTAGGGTTATGGTGCACGGATTGAAGGAGGGAGAATGGGTTGGGTGGCTGCATGTGGTAGTTAGGGTTTATGAGAAGAATGGCTGAGATGGTTTTGAATGAATGAATCAGATGCTAGGATGAATTAAAAGGGTTGCGGCTAGTGTAAAAGGTGTAGGGTTTTTGTGCATAAAATGGGACCAAAGTGCCCTCCCTTGCACGGCACGGGAGGAAAGAAGGGAAAGGCACGGCTTAGGGCTAGAATTTGGGCTGGGGCCTTTGTTTTGGGTCCTAAAATGCCTACGAGGCTATAAAGTGGCAGAAAATATGGACGTTTAGGTTAGAAAGGTTACCAAAACGGGAGACTTAGGGTTACTTTCCTACTTCAAGTAGGAATCCTTGTTTGAGGTGAATTTCCTCGTTTTGGTAAGAATTCATCGTTGGAGTAGGAATTTCGTCGTTTCTTCAAAGTCTTCAACTCATTCATTCCTCTTCCTCGTTCGCTCCAAAGGCTCCAATTTGCATCTCTTTGGTGCACTTTGGCCTTATAATGTGAGAAAACACAAAAGTGCCTTAAACACTAAAATAAACTAAGTAAACACACATAAATGATGCACGAGAACAAGCTAATTAAGTCGCATTAATATGCTCCTATCAAATTCCCCCACACGTAACTTTTGCTAGTCCTCGAGCAAAACAAAACAACTAAATAAAACAAGACGAAACCAAAACAAACAAACAAAACCTAAACCTTCCAATGTTGGCCTCAGGGATTTCCAATAAACATGGACATGTCAAAGATCATTACTCACATAGCTTTTAGTCTTCCTTCCCTCAAGCACATACTTACTCATAGTCACCATTCACTAGTTCGCATTTAATCAATTAAAACACCATTTTGAATGTAGTAACATGCCTTTAGAGAGTTCCCTCAATTCCTCACTAGTTATGCACTCAATTTTCACTCAGATTTTCTGACTACACACACCCTACACTAGTTATATGTGAGAAGATGATGTGTAAACATGAAAGACTAGTACTCAATATGTTTATAACAAAGACACCCTTTTGGCTGGAGTAATTTAAACGTGTTTAAATATGATCTCATGAATGGAATGCTACTACTTGGTTGCGCAAACCAGTGACCACCATATGCTCATACCAAATTCAATCTCCACAATGAAATGCACAACCACTCAAGATAGAAGTCAAGGGGGTAACGGGGCTTGGGGCTTAGTGGCTAACAAGGAAAGGTAGGGATAACAAAAGTTCTTTAAGCAAATAGCAAGCAAAGTATTGAAATTAAGTCCTAGAATTCCCTTAGAATGCAGAAATCAACTTTTAGACAAATAGGGAAGATTCAAACAACTCTTAGGCCTAATTCATTGTTTGGGCCCTTACTGTCAACAAACAATACTTTTCAACTCTTTTTTTTTTCATTCTTTTTCATTTTTTTTTTTTTTTTTTTTTTCTAACCGTGCCTATGGCACATAAACTCACATCCATATTCTTCCCCCACACTTATTTCTGCAACACATTAATCAAAAGGAATTCATTGCTTACTATGCTTCAAAAACAAGGGTAAGGATGTTCCTAATCTAGGCTAGGTGAGAATAATGCGGGTTAACAAAGAATATGGGCTAACACGGCTCAATGGGGTTAAACTTAACACAAAATGAGTGAAGGGCACATGGCTATTTGGCTTTAATGGTGGTCACTACACAACTTCATCTTGAATATGTGTTATGCAAATCAATGACATGCTTTGAATGAAATGGGCATGAGTTCTAGCATTTGGAACTAAGTGATGAAACGCCGTTCTAAGTAGTAACCAAGCAAAGAAGAATGAAGAATGCAACGACTTTAGAAAACAATGATGAACAGATTATAACTCTCCAAATAACGTTTAGGCTCAAGTCTCACAGGGATGTAGCGTTAGTTTGAGTTCATTCCTTCAAGCATGTTACAAAAACTGATTTTTATCATTTGTGATTACATGTGAATTCATAAACTATAGCTACAATCAAGATAACCCAAAGAGTATATCCAACGCCCATCCATGTTTGTAACTTTCTTTAACCATCATGCAATTAAAAACCAAATCCTCATCATTGCGTTGGAAGGTGACCTACGACACAACAAACACAACAAAAACAACTCTTTTGGGTTTTCAAAACAATTTTTCAAATTTTATGGTATTGTCGGATTTTTAAGTCAAACACACACTAAAACACTCTAAAATAGCTTAAAAACACTTAAAAACAGTGGGAAAACAAGTTTAGACATGTAGGTGGTAAAACCCTACGAATTTCATGCAACAATATCTCAAACAGAATGTACCCCCCCCACTTTAAACTAAACATTGTCCTCAATGTTTTAGACACAATTGAACACATTACTCATAACATAAAGTAAACAACAAAGGAAAGGGTTTAGGGACGCAAATCTGAGTGTGGAGCGATTCCCAAGTTCTTCCTTTGTTGATTGCATGGGTTGCCTCCCAAGTAGCGCTTGCTTTAACGTCTTCCAGCCGGACGAAACTTCCATTCAAACTTCCCTAGGTCCCACGGCAAGGAATTGATCCTTGAATGGAAGGTGATACTTGAAGTGAACCGGCATTGGTTTGAATTCTAGTGTAGGTGCCTGATTCATCAAATCAGCCAGATAGTATAAAATGTAAGAAGAAGATGACTTACTTGTTTGTCTGACAAGAACTCAATGACAAACACCACTCCTTTTGAAAGTTTCAGGGATATTGGACTTGGCCAGATTGCATGTGATGGTTATGACTTGTTCAAGTCATCATCAAATTCAACTTCTTTGGGTTTTTGTGGTTTCAAATATGTCCTCTTTGATGCCTTCTACATCTTCTCCAGCCACTACCTTCTCTTGAATCATTCTTCTTGGTGTACAAAGTCCTTTGAAGAATTCAACACCATCTAAAACTTGCTGTGTTGCATGAAGAATTGGAATAGCATTTTGCACCTTTGGGAAGGCTTCCACGATGTCCTTTTTACTCTCTTCTTGGTTGGGAATCAAAAACCTGCTAGGAAAAGGGGACATTGGGTGGAATAACATCAGAAACAACATGGAATTGGGACGTCCTTACTTGTGGTGGCTGGTTTAGAGGGCTAAGGGGCTGCGGCAAGGGTTGTTCTACCCTTCCGTGTGCATGTCTTCTTCCTCCTCCTCAATTAGCAGCTCCTCATCCACTTCTAGGCTATGTTTGGACATTTTTAGGTCAGCTCCAACCTCCATCGCACTTCCCAAAGTGATAGCATTATGGATTTCAAAATCTTCCTTCGAGTTTTCAATAGTTGAGTTGGAGAGTTCACATTGCTCTTGAATTTGTTTCATGAACTCCATAATCTGCCCAATTTGCTCCTCCAATTTACCCAACTTCTTGTCTTGATTTTGTTCGTCCTGCGTCAAAGAGGTTAGTAATTGAAAATTTTTATCATTCCATGGACATACTTGAACTTGATTGGAATTGTTGTGGGGGAGGTTGTGGTGCTGCCATAGGTGTTGTATAGAACTCCTCATATGGTTGCCATATGCTTCTTGTTGAGCCTCCTTGGCTTGATTTTGTGACCCCTGCACCAAAGAATTTAATTCATTAAGAATGTGATTATAATCTATTGACGAACTTGAATTTAATTGAGCATATTGCATATGAAGTTGTGGTGGCTGCATAGGTCTTGAATAGAATCCTCATATGGCTGCAATATGCTTCACGTTGAACTTGTTGAGCTTCCCACCACATAGAGTTCGAATGATCCCTCCAATCTCTTTGTGGACATTGTTTGGCTTGAAATCCTTGCCTATATGAAGCACCAAACGTAGGGACTGATGCGTGAATTATACGCACACAAATTAAACCCTCTTTTTGACAATTGTAGTATAGATCTGTAAGTAGGGATCGTTCAGGACCGGATCGAGGGATTAGGAGGGATTTGTTAATCACTTGGATTTGACTCAAAAACGTAAAAAACACAATATAAAACACTATACTAGACTCAAAGAATGCAAAACTAAACTTTAAAACACCAAAACAAACCAAAAGACTCAAAACAGCACCAAAACCTCAAAACTGCCTTAAAAACATTTCTGGGCAGTTTTGAGCACTTTGAGTACTTTGGACGAATTTGGGTAATAACTTGAATCAAAACACTTATAAAACACCAACTAAAACACTTTCTAACTAATTTGGACATTAAAGTAAGGGGGGATTGAGTTTTGGACGAAATTAAACTAATTGCACAGATTCTAATTAAACCAGATTGTAGTATGAATGTGATGGATTGGAATGAATGGATGCTAGCCAAGGGGTTCATCTCCACACATGTTACACTTGCGTAATAAAAAGATTTCCAATTGCATTTCAATAAACCATGAATTCTCAACACCCCAAGTTAAACCGTGATGCACTAATTAACCTTCAAATCTTCCTAACGTTATTGAATTGGATGATTGCATACGACAACCCAAACATTCCCACAAGTCCCCTACATGATTGCATAATAGAGATACAAGCAAGAATCATTACGCTCTATGAAGATTATAAGTGTTGACGAGGCATTCGTTACAATGATTGCATGAAACTTATGCCAAGAATTCGTTTAACGCGATTGTTTATAAGCAACCTCCACTACTTGTGAATATAAGTTCGTAACTATTAGGTGAAACTCCCTTATATTCTAGCATCATATTCATGCATGAAAATTAAGCGTGTGTACTCTCAATAAACATACATAAATAAGTTATCAATCAAACAGTTAAACAAATTGAATCCACAACTGATGAAACGCAATTAGAAGTAATCAAATCAAAATGCAAGCATAAACATATATTTCGAATCACCCCCTAGCCAAGGGGGGTTTAGTTCCTTATACGTACAAAACAAAGAGAATTGAAATTAAACATTGGAATCGAGGAAAAGAAACACCTAAACATTCCAACAACTCAAACTTGAATTGTATGAACGTTTAGGCACTCTTCTCCTCCTCTTCGTTGTAGCACAAGATCTAAGGATAGGTTTGGAGGGATGGGGAGTTATGGATGGTGTAGAATGATGTGTTTAGGATAGGGATGGATGTAGGGGACCTCAAGGCTTCTTTTTGGGCAGAAAATATGAAGAATGGTGAAGTATGGATGTGTATAGAGAGGGGATGAATTTCTGACGTGAATGGTGAATGAATTGTGTATGAATGGGAATGAATCCATTGTGGCTGCAATGGATGCTTATTATAGGTGAAAAGGAGGGAATATGACAGCTAGGAACTTGGTGGAAATCTGGAATGGTGATGGGAGATGCATGTGGCTGATTTGTGAAGGGAATGCATGTGGATTAAAGTGGAATGACAGCTAGGTTATGATGATGAATGCATGTGCAAAGTTGGTTGAATGATTATGGGTGCATGTGGCTGATTTATATGAAGGGAATGCATGTGGAATGAATGTGTGAATGATGGCAGATTGTGTATGTGAATGATTAGGGTGAATGTGCATGTGCTTTGACAGCTAGGTTGAATAAATTAAAGGGAGTGCATGTGGCTTGGCTGGAATGATTGGAATGCAATCTGAAATGGGATGTGTTGGTGTGAATTCTGGTACAAAGGGCCTCCTTTGGTCTTCAATTTCGTCCATCTACTGGCTTCAAGTATATGCAATCCATTTAACGCCCCAAACTACTCCAAAATGCACCAAAATGCACCCTTTTGCATACTTTGCCCTTAGAACCTGAAAACACACAAAAGAAGCATAAAGGACTAAAATAACTAAGAAACCTAGCGTAAATGTACGAGAACAAGCCATTTAAGTCGCATGAAATGCTCCTATCAAATACCCCCACACTTATCTTTTGCTAGTCCTCGAGCAAAACAGAAAGAAAAAACAAAACAAAACGAAAACAAAACAAAACAATTAAAACACAACCTAAAACCTTCCAACAATCGTCTTAAGGATTTTTCAATGCACATGACATGTTAAAAATCATCATTCCCACAGATTTTAGTCATCTTCACACTTAATTACATTCTTAATCATGACGTGAGAATTATACGCACACAAATTAAACCCTCTTTTTATCAATTGTAGTGGAGAATGTAAGTAGGGATCGTTCTAGACCGGGGATTAGGAGGGATTGTTAATCACTTGGAATTGACTCAAAAACGTAGAAACACAATATAAAACACTTTACTAGACTCAAAGAATGCAAAACTAAACTTTAAAACACCAAAACAAACAAAACAAAAGACTCAAAACACACCCAAAACACTCAAAACTGCCTTAAAAACACAATCTGGGCAGTTTTGAACACTAGACACAACTTTGGACGAAAATTGGTTTTAACTTGACCTAAGACACTTAAAAACACAAACTAAAGTGATTTCTAACTACTATGACTCAACAAAGTAAAGGGGGATTGGTTTTGGACGAATTTAAAAACAAAACTTAAAACTTTGTAAACGAACAGATTTTAAACGAATTTGGATTTAATGAATGGATGGGAAGCTAGCTAAGGGGTTCATCTCCACACATGTTATACTTGCACACAAAACGATTTCTAATTGCTTTTCAATAAACCATGAATTCTCAACGCCCCAGATTAACCGTGAATTGCATTAATTAACCCTCAGATTTTCCTAACGTTATTGAATTGGATGATTGCATACGACAACCCAAAACATTCCCCACAAGTCCCCTACATGATTGCATAATAGAGATCCAAGCAAGAATCATTAAGTTCTATGAAAACCATAAGCATTAACGAAGCACTTGTTACTATGATTGCATGAAACTTATGCCAAGAATTTACTTAACGCGATTGAGATCATCAACCTTTACTACTTGTGAATATAATTCCATAACGATTAGGTGAAATTTCCTTATATCCTAGCATCCAATTTATGCATGATAATTAAGCGTGCACTCTCAACCAACACACACAAATCAATGTAATTCACATAGATAAGTAAATTGAATTCACAACTTATGAAACGCAATTAGAAGTAATCAAATCATATTGCAAGCATAAACATGTATTTCGAATCCCCCCCTAGCCAAAGGGGGGGTTTAGTTCCTCATACGCACAAAACAAAGAGAATTGAAATTAAACATTGAAATCAAAGGAAAAGAAACACCTAGAAATTCCAGCGACGCGAACTTGAATTGCATGAACTTCCGAGCTTCCTTCTCCTCCTCCTTGGTGCGGCAAGGGTCTAGGGACAGGTTTAGGGCCTTAGGTGTATGGATGTATGGTTATGGAGGGATGTAGTAGTGTTTAGGGGAAGGGGATGGTGCGGCAAAGGTCTAAAACTAGGGAGAAAGGTGTTTGGTGGCTGCGGCAAGGGTGTGGAGAGGTTTGGACGAATTTCTGGAATGAATGAATGTGTATGAGAGGTGGTCATTGATCTAGGGGTTAATATGAGTATATATAGGCACTTAAAACCCTAGGGTAATCAGATATGGACTTGAATAACCCAAATCAACTAGGAAATAGGCTTAGAAATCAGAAATAGAGAGGGATAATGCTTCCTAGGTGCGGCAGGTATGGGATAAGGTGATAAGACTTCTAGAATGCCTTGCAAGGCAAGGGAAATCAGATTTCTAGAAGGGTTTTGGGCGCCACCTTTGTAGGAGATAAGATAAGGTTCCTAAAATCATGCTTTAAGTGCCAAATTTGTAGGGAAAAAGGGATAAGGGTGCGGCACCTTCTTAGGGATAATGTTTAGGGCTTCTAGAAAGCCTAAAACTAAGGGGAATTGGATAAAACCCACGGCAAGGATAGGATAGGGCATCTAAGGCTTCTAGAAACCCTCCAAGATAAGGTAAAGTGCATGGCATCCCTATAGGATTAGGATAAGGTGTCTAGAACAAGGATAAGGTATCCTAAATGGATAAGGTGCCCTAAATGGATAAGGACTCCTCATTGTACTTGGAAACTTTGCCTATTAGGATTAGGAAACCTTGTCTTCATCATTCCTTCTTCATTCTTGGACTCCTTTTCCTTCTTGGACTTGGAAGACTTCTTTGTTGCTTCACTTGAGACCATTGGGATTTAACTTTCCTACTTCAAGTAGGAAACCTTGTTTGAGTAGGAATTGTTCTTCTAGGAATCCTAATTCAACTAGGAAACCCATTTCCATTAGGGACTTTCCTACTTCAACTAGGAAACCTTGTTCAAGTAGGAAACATCATCTTCAAATCTTCAATTTCGTCCATCCTCTTGGCTCCAACCATATGATGTCCATTCCAAGCTCTAATTTGCTCCAAAAGGCTCCAAAATGCATTCTTTTGCATACTTTGCCCTTAAAACCTGAAAATACATAAAACTAGCTTAAAAGACTACTTTACTAAGGAAAAACACTTTAAATGCACAAGAACAAGCTAAACTAAGGTGCATAAATATGCTCCTATCAAATTCCCCCACACTTAGCTTTTGCTAGTCCTCGAGCAAAACAAAATGAAACAAAGTAAATAAACGAAGTAAAACGAGTAAAACACAACCTACACCTTCCAACAATCGCCTCAGGGACTTCCAATGCACATGACATGTTAAAAATCATCATTCCCACAGATTTTAGCCATCTTTACGCTTAAGCATTTACTTAATCATAGTCACTACTTATTAGTTCACAAATAACCAATTAAAACATGATTTTGTATGTAGTAACATGCCTTAGAGAATTTCCTCAATTCCTTACTAGATATGCACTCAATTTTCACACAGATTTTCTGACCACACACCCTATACTAGTTATATGTGAGAAGATAGATGTAAATATGAAAATGAAGGCTCACATATATGTATGACAAAGAAAGCACTTTTCGGAGTTAAATAGCATGTTTATCAATATGATCTCATGAATGGAATGCTACTACTTAGATGCGAGAACCAGTGACACCATATGCTCGTACCAAATTCAAACTCCACATATTGAACACATAACATCAAGATAGAAGTTGAGGGTTGTAACGAGGCTAAGGTATTGGCTAACAAAGAAAGGTAAGGATAAACAAAAGTTCTTTAAAGCAATAGCAAGCAAAGTAATGAATTTGACACTTAAACTCTCTTCAAATGGCCGAAATCAATTAGTACACACAAGGGAAGATTCATGCAACATTTAGGGTCTAATTCACTCTTTTGGACCCTTCCTTCAACAACCAACACTTGTGAGTTCATTCTCACTTATTTTTCAACTCTTTTTCTTTCTTTTCAACACTTTTCTATTTTCTTTTGATTTTTCTACGAATTTCTCTTCTTTTCTTCTTTTTTTTTTTTTTCTTTTTTTTTTTTTTTCGTGCCCTATCATCTTCCCCCACACTCGTTTCCTGCCATATATTGACCAAAGGAGTTCACCCTAAGTCGTGCTTTACTATCCTTTAAGAACAAAGGTATGGAAAGTCCTAATCTAGGCTAGGTGAGGATAATGTGGCTAACAATGAAAATAGGCTAAATAAGGCTCAAAGGGGTTTAAACCTACAAAAACACATGCATGGAATGATGGCTTTTTGGCTATGGTGGTAACTACTAACTTCATCTTGAATATGTGTTATGCAATTCAATAACATGTTTTGAATGAAATTGGCATGAGTTCTAGTATTTGGAACTAAATGATGAAACGCCTTCTAAGTAGTAACCAAGCAAAGAATAATGAGATCACGCAACGACTTTAGAAAACAAGAATGCACAGATTTGAACTCTCCAAATAAACGTTTAGGCTCAAGTCTCACAAGGTTGTAGCATTTGTTTGAGTTCCTTCCTTCAAGCATGTTACAAAAACTAATTTTTTTTCTTTTTGATTACATGTGAAGTCATAAGTTATAACCACAACCATGCATAAACAAAGAGTAAATCAAACTTCCATCCATGTTAATCATTCTCTTTAACAGTCATGCAATTACAAACCGAATCCTTATCATTGTGTTGGAAGGTACCCTAAGACACAACCAAACACACAAAAACAACTTAAAACAACTCTTTTTGGTTTTCAAAACAATTTTTTTTCATTTTTTCTGGGATTTTCGGATTTTTAGATCAATAAATACTAAAACACACCAAAACAGCCTAAAAACACCTAAAAACAGCAAGAAACAACATTTGAAATTATGGGTGACAAAACCCTACGAATTTGCATCAAAACACTTTGGTTACCCCCCCACACTTAAATCAAACATTGTCCTCAATGTTTCAAGCATAGACTCACACAATTAACAAACAAACAAACAAAACAACATCTAACAACCTAACATGGCAGAAACAAAATCAACAACAAAGAGAAGAGTTTAGGAACGCAAATCTGGAATTGGAGTGCTTTCTCGGTCTTCCTTTGTTGAATGCATGGGTTGCCTCCCATATAGCGCTTGCTTTAACGTCGTACAGCCGGACGAAGACCTCATTTTAAGCTCCCTTAGTGCCCACGGCATGGAGGTGATCTTTGAATGGGAGGTGATACTTGAAATGATCCGGTAATGGATTAAATTCAAGATTGGGTGCCTGAATCATCAACAACCTATTAGTATAAAACGAAATTGAAATTGGAGGAGGTGGCTTACCTATGTCCTCCAACAAGAACTCAAGGATAAACACATCTTCTTTGAATGTTTCGGGAACTTTGCACTTGGCCAGATTTGGTGTGAGGATTGTTCCTTGTCCTGTGTCATAAAATTCAACTTCTTTGGGGTTCTTTGTCTCAAGAACATCCTCTTTGATGAATTCTTGATATTCCCTACTTTTCACCTTTGGAAGGGCTTCCAAGATGTCTTTTTCACTTTCTTCTTCCTTGGAATTCATGAACCTGCAAGGAATAGGGACATTTGGTGGAATGGGGTTAGAAATAATTAAATTTGGAACAACCTTACCTATGGTGGGCGAATTGGGATCTTGAGGTGGCTGCGGCAATGGTGTTTCCACCCTTGTCGTGGTTTTGTCCAACTCCTCTTCCTCAAATTGTAATCTTTCATCTTCCTTGTGATGTGATTTTGATGGTTGTGGGTCCGTTCCAACCTCTTTGCCACTTCTTAACGTGATAGCATCGGTGGTTTCAAATCCTCCCTTCGGATTTACAATGGTTGAACTAGGAAGTTGGCCTTGGTCATGAAATTGTCCTACAAATTCCGCTATCTGCCCAATTTGTTTTTCCAAGTGGTCCAACCTTTTGTCTCAATTTTGCATTGCTTTCTTTTGATTTTCTTGCCCCTGAGACAAATTGGTGAGTAACTTAATAAGCGTATCATTATACAAAGACGCACCTGAATTTGTTTGGGCAGGTTGTATATAAGGTTGTGGTGGCTGCATAGGGCTTGAATATAACTCCTCATATGGCTGCCAATATCCATCTTGTTGAACTTTTTGAGATTCCCACCACATAGAGTTTGAATGATCACTCCAATCTGAATTGTACATGTTGGAAAACAAATTGTTCCTTGATTGATTATGATCTTGATAACCCCAGGTATTGAAATTCTCCCAACTTCTTTGTGGACATAGATTTGCTTGATATTCTTGCCTATAAGGAGCACCAAATGTAGGGACAATTTGCATTGTGGACCCTTCAGCATACTGTGATAACTGACACGTAAGATTTGCTATTTGAGCTTGAAGGTTAGCAATTGCCATATCTTGCTTCTCTAGTACCTGAAATCAAAGAAATAAAACTATATCAAATATCAAAAGAAAAATAAACAAAGTCCAAGATATGTTCACGAATCGGATGAGAATTATACGCACACAAATTAAACCCTCTTTTTATCAATTGTAGTGGAGAATGTAAGTAGGGATCGTTCTAGACCGGGGATTAGGAGGGATTGTTAATCACTTGGAATTGACTCAAAAACGTAGAAACACAATATAAAACACTTTACTAGACTCAAAGAATGCAAAACTAAACTTTAAAACACCAAAACAAACCAAAAGACTCAAAACAGCCCCAAAACACTCAAAACTGCCTTAAAAACACAATCTGGGCAGTTTTGAACACTAGACACAACTTTGGACGAAAATTGGTTTTAACTTGACCTAAGACACTTAAAAACACAAACTAAAGTGATTTCTAACTACTATGACTCAACAAAGTAAAGGGGGATTGGTTTTGGACGAATTTAAAAACAAAACTTAAAACTTTGTAAAACGAACAGATTTTAAACGAATTTGGATTTAATGAATGGATGGGAAGCTAGCTAAGGGGTTCATCTCCACACATGTTATACTTGCACACAAAATGATTTCTAATTGCTTTTCAATAAACCATGAATTCTCAACGCCCCAGATTAACCGTGAATTGCACTAATTAACCCTCAGATTTTCCTAACGTTATTGAATTGGATGATTGCATACGACAACCCAAAACATTCCCCACAAGTCCCCTACATGATTGCATAATAGAGATCCAAGCAAGAATCATTAAGTTCTATGAAAACCATAAGCATTGACGAAGCACTTGTTACTATGATTGCATGAAACTTATGCCAAGAATTTACTTAACGCGATTGAGATCATCAACCTTTACTACTTGTGAATATAATTCCATAACGATTAGGTGAAATTTCCTTATATCCTAGCATCCAATTTATGCATGATAATTAAGCGTGCACTCTCAACCAACACACACAAATCAATGTAATTCACATAGATAAGTAAATTGAATTCACAACTTATGAAACGCAATTAGAAGTAATCAAATCATATTGCAAGCATAAACATGTATTTCGAATCCCCCCCCTAGCCAAAGGGGGGGTTTAGTTCCTCATACGCACGAAACAAAGAGAATTGAAATTAAACATTGAAATCAAAGGAAAAGAAACACCTAGAAATTCCAACGACGCGAACTTGAATTGCATGAACTTCCGAGCTTCCTTCTCCTCCTCCTTGGTGCGGCAAGGGTCTAGGGACAGGTTTAGGGCCTTAGGTGTATGGATGGATGGTTATGGAGGGATGTAGTAGTGTTTAGGGGAAGGGGATGGTGCGGCCAAGGTCTAAAACTAGGGAGAAAGGTGTTTGGTGGCTGCGGCAAGGGTGTGGAGAGGTTTGGACGAATTTCTGGAATGAATGAATGTGTATGAGAGGTGGTCATTTGATCTAGGGGTTAATATGAGTATATATAGGCACTTAAAACCCTAGGGTAATCAGATATGGACATGAATAACCCAAATCAACTAGGAAATAGGCTTAGAAATCAGAAATAGAGAGGGATAATGCTTCCTAGGTGCGGCAGGTATGGGATAAAGTGATAAGGCTTCTAGAATGCCTTGCAAGGCAAGGGAAATCAGATTTCTAGAAGGGTTTGGGCGCCACCTTTGTAGGAGATAAGATAAGGTTCCTAAAATCATGCTTTAAGTGCCAAATTTGTAGGGAAAAAGGGATAAGGGTGCGGCACCTTCTTAGGGATAATGTTTAGGGCTTCTAGAAAGCCTAAAACTAAGGGGAATTGGATAAAACCCACGGCAAGGATAGGATAGGGCATCTAAGGCTTCTAGAAACCCTCCAAGATAAGGTAAAGTGCATGGCATCCCTATAGGATTAGGATAAGGTGTCTAGAACAAGGATAAGGTATCCTAAATGGATAAGGTGCCCTAAATGGATAAGGACTCCTCATTGTACTTGGAAACTTTGCCTATTAGGATTAGGAAACCTTGTCTTCATCATTCCTTCTTCATTTTGGACTCCTTTTCCTTCTTGGACTTGGAAAACTTCTTTGTTGCTTCACTTGAGACCATTTGGATTTAACTTTCCTACTTCAAGTAGGAAACCTTATTTGAGTAGGAAACTTTGTTCTTCTAAGAATCCTAATTCAACTAGGAAACCCATTTCCATTAGGGACTTTCCTACTTCAACTAGGAAACCTTGTTCAAGTAGGAAACATCATCTTCAAATCTTCAATTTCGTCCATCCTCTTGGCTCCAACCATATGATGTCCATTCCAAGCTCTAATTTGCTCCAAAAGGCTCCAAAATGCATTCTTTTGCATACTTTGCCCTTAAAACCTGAAAATACATAAAACTAGCTTAAAAGACTACTTTACTAAGGAAAAACACTTTAAATGCACAAGAACAAGCTAAACTAAGGTGCATAAATATGCTCCTATCAAATCACAGTCACCACATACTATTTCACAATTAAACATTTAAAACCATGTTTTGAATGTAGTAACATGCCTTGGAGAATTTGCTCAATTCCTCACAAGATATGCACTCAATTTTTACTCAGATTTTCTGACTACACACCCTACACTAAGTATATGTGAGAAGATTGATGTAAACATGAAACCGAACACTCACATATATGTATCACAAAGAACGCAATTTCTGGAGTTAAGAAGCATGTTTAGATATGATCTCATGAATGGAATGCTACTACTTAGACACGAGAACCAGTGACACCATATGCTCATACCAAGTTCAAACTCCACAAATTGAAACACATAACACTCAAGATTGAAGTCACGGGTTGTAATGGGGTTCGGGGCGTGTGGATAACAAAGAAGGGATATGGAAAACAAAGGTTCTTAAAGAAATAGTGAGCAAAGCACTTGAATCAACTTAGAATTCACTTTTGAATGAAAACTCAACTTTTGAACAAAAACGGAGAATTTAGACAATTCACGGCTAGAATTGGTGTTTTGGACCCTTTCTTCAATCACTCATTCTTTCATTTTTTTCAAGTTTTTTTTTTTTTTTCTCTTTTTTTCTTTCTTTTCTTTTTTTTTTTTTTATTCTTTTCTTTTGAATCTCAAAACATACATAAACACTTAAACATTCTCTCCCCCATGATGCGAAATATATTAAGCACACAAATTAAACCCTCTTCTGACAATTGTAGCAAAGTATGTAAGTAGGGATCGTTCAAAACCGGGGATTAGGAGGGATTGCTAAACTCTTGAAAACTGACCTAAGAACTCCAAAACAAAGTTAAAAACACTAATTTGGACTCAAAGAATGAAAAACCAAAGTTAAAACACTAAAACAAAACAAAAACTCAAAACAGCAACTAGAAGACTCAAAACTGCCTAAAAACCACTTTCTGGGCAGTTTTGAGCACCTACACTAATTTGGACGAAATTGGTTGAAAACTTGACTCAAAACACTTAAAAACATGAACCAAAACAATTTCTAACTAAATTGAGACTTCAAAGTAAAGGGGGATTTGATTTGGACGAAGTTAAAGTTGAGAAAACAGATTGCAAAGTAAAACTGATTTTGAAACGTTTTTGGGGTTTTCAATGGATGATGGACTAGTTAGGGGTTCTTTCTCCACACATGACAAGTATGCAAATGACTCAATTTCCAGTTATTCCTTCATAGAATTATGAATGACAATGCCCCAAATTAACCGTGGCATCACTAGTTAATTCTCAAGTTTTCCTTGTGTTATTGAATTGGATGACATCATACGACAACCCAAAGCATTCTTCAAAAGTTCCTTACATGACATCATAATAAAGATACAATCAAAGATCATTACGTTCAATGAAAACTATAAGCATTGACAAAGCACTTGTGACTATGGCATCATGACACTTATGCTAGGAATTGAACTTAACGCGATTGTGACTAGCAACCTTCACTACTTGTGAATATAAGTGTGTGACAATTATGTGAAACAAACTTATATTCTAGCATCATATTCATGCCAGCCAATTAAGTGTCGACCCCTAATTAACAAACACAAATACGTTATTACTCGCACAGTTAAGCCAATTGCATTCACGATTCAAGAATTCATAACTGGAATTTATCAAATCAACTTGCACACATAGTTATGGCTTCGAAATCACCCCTAACCAATAGGGTTTTAGCCACTCATGTTCATAGCAAAATGAAAGGAAAATAAATTAAACATTGAAATCATAAAACGAATTACACCTAGAATGCACCAACGACGAAGCTTGAGCATCCAAGAGTCCTTCCTTCTTTCTCCTTGCTACGGCACAAAGGTGGATGGGGTGGTTGGGATGTGTTTTAGGATCAGGGAATATGGAATTGGATGGAGGATAGGCACGGCAAGGTGTAGTGTTTGGTGGAATTGTGTTTCTAGGATTTTAGGATGTGTAGAATGGTGTGGCTAGATGAATGGACGAAAATTGGGTGAATGAGTGATCCCCTTAGTGCCTTGCTGCAAAGCCTTATTTATAGGGCTAGGAAAGGTTTAGAACTTAGTTGAAAACCAAAAGGTTTTGTACCAGAAATTCTATACATGAAACACTTAAAGGATATATGTGTGTAGCTTGGACAAGGTAGGACGGCTTGGACAAGGTAGGACACAAGATAGGACGGCTAGGAGACAAGCTAGGACGGCTAAGAGACAAGCTAGGACGGCTAGTGACAAGCTAGGACGGCTAGTGACAAGCTAGGACGGCTAGGAGACAAGCTAGGACGGCTAGGAGACAAGGTAGGACGGCTAGTGACAAGCTAGGACGGCTAGTGACAAGCTAGGACGGCTAGGAGACAAGCTAGGACGGCTAGGAGACAAGGTAGGACGGCTAGTGACAAGGTAGGACGGCTAGTGACAAGCTAGGACGGCTTGTTCTTCCAATACAGAAATTAGGCACCATGTGTGAATAGATAAAGCCTTCTAGAAATAAGGTTTTTAGGCCCCCTTGCAGCTCCCTAACTGAATTCAAGCCTTCAAATTCGTCCATCCTCATGCCTCCATGCTTGCACTATCCAATCTTGGCCCAAAAATGCTCTAGAATGCTCCAAATTGCTTCTTTTTGCATACTTTGACACTAAAACTTGAAATTACACGAAAATGACTTTAAACACTAAACTAACTAAGGAAAAACAACATAAATGCATGAGAACAAGCCAATTAAGTCGCATAAAAATGCTCCTATCAAATTCCCCCACACTTAGCTTTTGGTAGTCCTCGAGCAAAACAAAGAAATAAAACAAGACAAAACAAACAAACATAATCTAAACCTTCCAACGTTTGCCTCAGGGATTTCCAATGCACATGACATGTTAAAGATTATCATTCCCACATATTTGAGTCAATTTAACACTTAAGCACATGCTTAATCATAGTCACTACTTACTAGTTCACAATTAACCAATTAAAACAATGTTTTGAATGTAGTAACATGCCTTAGAGAATTCCCTCAATCCTTAATAGATTTGCACTCTATTTTCACTCAGATTTTCTAACTACACACCCTATACTAGTTATATGTGAGAGAATTGATGTAGATATAAAAACGAATGCTCACATATATTTATCACAAAGAACGCAATTTCCGGAGTTAATAGGCATGTTTAGATATGATCTCATGAATGGAATGCTACTACTTAGATGCGAGAACCAGTGACACCATATGCTCATACCAAATTCAAACTCAACAAATTGAAACACATAACACTCAAGATAGAAGTTTAAGGGTTGCAACGGGGCTTGGGGTATTGGTTAACAAAGAAAGGATAGGGAAAACAAACGTTCTTCAAGCATTATGATAGGAGCATATTTATGCGCCTTAGTTAGCTAGTTCTTATGCATTTTTGTTATGTTTTATTCGTTAAAGTAGTCTTTTAAGCTACTTTCATGTGTTTTCAGGTTTAAAGGACATATTACATGAAATGATGCAATTGGGAGCTTTTGGAGCAAAACTGAGCTGGAATGTGGTGTATGCAAATGGAGCACGAGGAATGAACGAGGTTGAAGGTCAAAGGAGCTTAAGAAATGAAGAAATGAAAGTGAAGAGCAAGGAAGTCGGAATTGGTAACCAAAGTTTCTAAAGTTGGAAGTTTCTATTCTTGGAGGTTTCCATTGTCGTGAGTTTCTATTCTTGGCTTTGGGCTTTTAGATGACCTAAACCCTAACCTTAGCCCATTTTAGAGCCATTGCCATGGGCTTTAGCCCAAGTCCTTTCCCTTGCCATGCAAGGGGAGGCATTTTAGGCCCAAATCCATGCATTAAGCCCTTCACCCTAATTGGCCCAAATCCATGCATTAAGCCCTTCACCCTAATTCTTCCTCCTAATTAGTGCATCCCACCATTCCATTCCATAATTTCCATTAGTGCATCCCACCATTCCATTCCATAATTTCCATTAGTGCATCCCACCATTCCATTCACACTTAAATGCCCATTATCCCTTTTTTTTTAGCTTTTAATTCCACACCATCCCATTATCCTTTACATCCACTAAACCATGCATCCACATTCACCTAAATAAACCCTAAATTAAATCCACTAAACCATCCATCCACCATAATTCCCACCATCCACACCTTTTCCCATCCACCAAATACCTTAAACAAACATCCATTAACACCCATTCTCTTCCTATAAATACCCATTCATTCCATTCACCAAATCATCTCATTTTCCATTGTAATACACAAACACTTCCCCTTCTCCATCTTCTCCATTTCCACTCCATTCCACACTTCCATCCCCCCAACCAACCTATCCTTAAACCTTGTGCTACAACAACGAGGAAGAGAAGAGTGCCTAAACGTTCATACAATTCAAGTTTGAGTTGTTGGAATGTTTAGGTGTTTCTTTGATTTCAAAGTTTCATTTTAATTCTCTTTGTTTTGTACGTATAAGGAATGGAAGAGAAGAGTGCTTAAACGTTCATACAATTCAAGTTTTGAGTTGTTGGAATGTTTAGGTGTTTCTTTGATTTCAAAGTTATGAGGAACTAAACCCCCTTTAGCTAGGGGGTGATTCGAAACTATGTTTATATTTGCAATATGAATTGATTAACTTTTTGGTTGGGATTTCATGAATGTTGGATTCAATTTGTTTAACCGTTTGATTGATAACTTATTTATGAATGTTTATTAAGAATGCGCGCTTAATTTTCATGCATAAATCTGACGCTAGAATATAAGTGAATTTCACCTAATCGTTATTAACTTATATTCACAAGTAGTGGAGGTTGCTTATAAACAATCGCGTTAAATGAATTCTTGGCACGAGTATCATGCTTTTCATAGTTACAAATGCCTTGTCGATGCTTATAATTTCCAAAGAACGTAATGATTCTAACTTGTATCTTTATCATGCTGTTCATATAGAGAACTTGTTAGGAATAATTTGTTTGCGATGCATATTCATCCAATTCAATGATTCTAGGGAAATTTGAAGGTTAATTTAAGCGGACCTAATTAACTTGGAGTGTCGAGTTTCATAATTTATCGAAAGACCAACTGAGAATCAATTTTGTATGCAAGTATAACATGTGTGGAGATGAACCCCTTGGCTATTCCATCATCCATATTTTCATCTCATTCATATTTACGTTTTGCCTTTAATTACAATTTTTCCATTTAATTTAATATTGTCCAAACACAATCCCCCCTTTACTTTATTGTCAAATTAGTTAGAAATCAATTTAGTTTAGTGCTTTATATTGTTTTTACGTTTTTAAGTCAAAAATCCAAGTGATTAACAATCCCTCCTAATCCCCGGTCCAGAACGATCCCTACTTATACTTATACTACAATTGTCAAAAAGAGGGTTTAATTTGTGCGCATAAAACTCGCATCACATTAGTAAGCAAAGTAATGAAATTAAGCTTCGAATTCACTTAGTTTGCAGAAATTAACTTAAAAACACAAGGGGAAGACTTTAAACAACTTCTTGGGGCCGAATTCAACTTTTTGGACCCTTTCTTCAACAAACAACACCTTGGAACTCTTTTTCTCATGTTGTTCAACTCTTTTCATACTTTTTTTTTTTTTTTTTTTTTTTCTTTTTTTTTTTTCACGAATTTTTCTTTTCTTTTCTTTCTACCCGTGCTTATGGCACATAATTCTCAAAATAAAAACTTCCCCCACACTTGGTTTCTGCCATAAAGGAATTCCATTTGAATCATGCTTACTATACTTTAAGAACGAGGGTATGGATAGTCCTAATCTAGGCTAGGTGAGGGTAATGTGGGTTAACAAAGAAAAGGCTAAACAAGGCTCAATGGGGTTAACACCTAAACATATAATGGAGTAGGGCACACGGCTTTTTGGCTAAAGTGGTGGTCACTACACAACTTCATCTTGAATATGTGTTATGCTAATCAATACCATGCTTTGAATGAAATGGGCATGACTTCTAGTGTTTGGAACTAAATGATGAAACGCCTTCTAAGTAGCAACCAAGCAAAGAATAATGAGATCATGCAACGATTTTAGAAAACAAAGAATGCACAGATTTTAACTCTCCAAATAAACGTTTAGGCTCAAGTCTCACAAGGTTGTAGCGTTAATTTGAGTTCCTTCCTTCAAGCATGTTACAAAAACTGATTTTTTCTTTTATGATTGCATGTGAATTCATAAGTTATAACCACAACCAATCATAAACATAGAGTAAATCAAACTTTCATCCATGTTAATCACTCTCTTTAACAGCCATGTATTTAAAAACTAAATCCTCATCATTGTGTTGGAAGGTACCCTATGACACAAACAAACACACAAAAACAACTCTTTTTTTTTGGGTTTTTTTTTTTAAAACAAATTTTTCAAATTTTTCTTTGATTTTCGGATTTTTACTTCAAAACATACTAAAACACACCAAAACTGCTTAAAAACACCTAAAACCAGCAAGGAACAAGTTTTGAAATAATGGGTGATAAAATCCCACGAATTTGCATGAAAAACACTTAGTTACCCCCCCCCCCCCCACACTTAAATCAAACATTGTCCTCAATGTTTTAAGCATAGAATCACACAAAGAAACACACAAACAGCAAGTAAAACAACTAAATAGGCAGATTAGAAAGAATCAACAAAGAGAAGGGTTTAGGAACGCAAATCTGGAATTGGAGTGCTTTCTAGGTCTTCCTTTGTTGAATGGCATGGGTTGCCTCCCAAGTAGCGCTTTCTTTAACGTCTTGCAGCCGGACGAAGAACACGTTCAGGCACCATTGGTGCCCACGGCATGGAGTGAGATCTCCTCCACAACCTGCCCCACGGCATTCTCATAGTATGGCTTCAATCTATGTCCGTTGACCTTGAATTCCACCCCATTCCTTAAGCTTTGGACTTGAACTGCACCATGTGGAAAAACATTAGTAACAACAAAAGGTCCAATCCATTTAGAACGTAACTTTCCGGGAAATAAACGTAAACGAGAATTAAAAAGTAAAACTTTCTGCCCAATTGTGAAGGTTTTGCCCCTAATCATCTTGTCATGAAACGCCTTCGTCTTTTCCTTGTAAATGCGGGCATTCTCGTAGGCTTCATTCCTTAGTTCCTCAAGCTCATTCAATTGGAGCTTCCGATGCATTCCAGCAGCATCTAAGTCCAAATTGAACGTTTTGATGGCCCAATGTGCCTTATGCTCTAGCTCCACGGGTAAGTGACAAGGTTTTCCATAAACTAGCCGAAATGGAGACATCCCTAGGGGTGTTTTGTAGGCAGTGCGATATGCCCATAGTGCATCGTCTAAACGCATGCTCCAATCCTTCCGGTTAGGCCCCACGGTCTTCTCCAAGATTTGCTTGACCTCTCTATTTGATACTTCGGCTTGGCCACTTGTTTGTGGGTGATAAGGTGTTGAAACCTTATGCTTGACATTGTACTTCTTGAAGAGTGCCTCAATGGTCCTATTGCAGAAATGTGAACCTCCATCACTTATAAATACCCGCGGCATCCCAAATCTAGAGAAAATGTTAGTCTTGATGAAATCTGAAACCACTCTAGAATCGTTAGTACGGGTAGCTTTTGCTTCTACCCATTTAGAAACATAATCAACCGCAAGCAAAATATAAGTGAAACCAAATGAAGAAGGAAAAGGACCCATGAAATCAATACCCCAAACATCAAAGATTTCAACATTGAAGATGGGTGTTTGCGGCATTTGGTCTTTTGCACCAATAGAACCTGTTCTTTGACATCTATCACATGTTAAGCAAAACATTCTAGCATCTTTGAACAATGTAGGCCAATAAAAACCAGATTCTAACACTTTACGAGCTGTCCTTTGGGTACCAAAATGGCCTCCACATGCATAAGAATGACAAAATGCTAGAATTGAGTTAAAATCAGAAGTTGGCACACATCTTCTAATAATCTGATCTGGGCAATATTTCCATAGATATGGATCATCCCACACATAAAATCTTGCATCATGTATCAATTTATTACGTTGGACCTTGCTTAGGGTGTTAGGAACTTGCTTAGTCACCAAGAAATTGACCAAATCGGCATACCAAGGGGTACTTACCTCAATGGACAGAATGTGTTCATCCGGAAACGTCTCAGAAATGGGGAGGGACTCTTCTTCACGCACCAATCTACTCAAGTGGTCAGCCACCACGTTTTCACAACCTTTCTTGTCCCTAATTTCAATATCGAACTCTTGAAGTAGGAGCATCCAACGAATGAGCCTTGGTTTGGCCTCCTTTTTGGTGAAAAGATACTTCAAGGCTGCATGGTCAGTGAAAACAATTACTTTAGTGCCAATAAGATATGATCTAAACTTATCTAAAGCAAATACAACCGCCAAGAGTTCTTTTTCGGTTGTAGAATAATTCAATTGAGCATCATTTAAAGTGCGGGAAGCATAATAAATAACATGTGACTGTTTATTTTTCCTTTGACCCAAAACAGCCCCAAGTGCATAATCCGAGGCATCACACATCAATTCAAATGGAATGGACCAATCCGGGGGAGTTATGATGGGTGCCGTGGTTAGGAGCTCTTTGAGATGCTTGAATGACTTCTCGCATGCCTCGTTGAACTCAAAAGACACATCTTTTTGGAGGAGGCGGCATAGGGGTTGTGCAATCTTGGAAAAGTCCTTGATAAATCGTCTATAGAATCCTGCATGACCAAGAAAAGAACGAACCTCTCTAACCGAAGTAGGAGAGGGTAAGTAGCGTACAAGATCTACTTTAGACTTATCAACTTCAATTCCTTTTTCAGAGATTATATGACCCAAAACAATACCTTGTTTAACCATAAAATGGCATTTTTCCCAATTTAAAACAAGGTTTGTTTCAACACAACGTTTCAAGATTAAAGTGAGATTATCCAAGCATTTATCAAAAGAATCACCAAAAACACTAAAGTCATCCATGAATATCTCAATAATCCTTTCAACATAATCAGAAAATATGCTTACCATACACCTTTGAAACGTGGCAGGGGCATTGCACAAACCAAATGGCATGCGTCGATATGCAAATGTTCCAAAGGGACAAGTAAAAGTGGTCTTTTCTTGATCATCCGGGGCAATGACAATTTGATTATAACCTGAATATCCATCAAGAAAGCAATAAAAAGAATGACCCGCTAACCTTTCCAACATTTGATCTAGGAACGGCAATGGGAAGTGGTCCTTCCTTGTGGTGGCATTTATCTTCCTATAATCGATGCATACACGCCAACCGGTTTGGATTCTCATGGGTACAAGCTCATTCTCGGCATTCTCCACAACCGTCACTCCGGATTTCTTAGGCACACATTGGATAGGTGAAACCCAACGACTATCGGAGATAGGATAAATGACTCCACAATCAAGAAGTTTGATTATCTCCTTTTTCACAACTTCCATCATTGGAGGGTTAAGACGGCGTTGAGCCTCTCTAGTTGGTTTGGTCCCCTCCTCAAGAAATATGTGATGCATACAAGTTGTGGGGCTTATACCTTTGATATCGGCCAATGTCCATCCTAGGGCAGATTTGTACTCCTTCAACACATGCATGAGTTTTTCCTCCTCTTGTGCCGTGAGGGATGATGATATGATGGCAGGCAGTGTCTCATTTTCTCCCAAGAAAATGTACTTCAAATGGCTTGGCAAAGGTTTGAGTTCAAGGATAGGTGCCTGAATTATGGATGGAAGCAACTTGTTAGTCGAAATGGGAATGGACTCTTTGTTAGGAAACTTACCATCATGTATTGGTGATGACTCAAGGGCAGCAACTACTTCAAGAAAATCCTCACTAGGAGGCACGGCATAGGATAGTGTATTTGTGCCGTGGGGTTGCATGGATGTTGCTCCCTTGGTTTTGACTTCTACACCACTTGTAATGACTTTTTCAAGCATATCATCATTCAAATCTTCAAGGTATCCCTGCGCCAAAGAGTCAACAGTATCAATAGAGAAACATGAATGATCTTCACTAGGATACTTAATAGAATCGGAAAGATTGAAATTAACAACTTCCCCATCAAATTCCATGGACAAAGTTCCATTAAACACGTCAATCTTAGTCCGGGCCGTTTTCATGAATGGCCTTCCAAGTAGAATGGGCAGCGAGGGTGCATGATCCGATTCATCCATCTCAAGGACATAGAAATCCGCCGGAAAGATCAAATGATTAACCTGCACCAAAACATCTTCCAAAACTCCCTTTGGATAGGCATTAGATCTATCGGCCAATTGTATGATAACACCATCCTTTTTCAATGCTCCTAGGTTCATAGATGCATATATGGAATATGGCATAACATTTATAGAGGCACCTAAGTCAAGCATGGCAGATTCAAATCTAGTGTTACCTATGACACAAGGAATGGTGAAACTACCCGGATCTTTGCATTTGGGAGGTAGTTTGCGTTGCAAGATGGCGGACACATTCTCACCTACTTTTACCACTTCCTTGGTCGACATCCTCTTCCTAGTGGTGCACAACTCCTTCAAAAACTTGGCGTATCTAGGGACTTGCTTGATTGCATCCAACAAGGGTATGTTCACTTGAACTTTCCTAAATGTCTCAAGGATGTCCTTTTCAGCTTCTTCCTTCCTTGTTTGCATAAACCTACTAGGAAAAGGAGCATTCGAAGGAAAAGCATTAGTAGAAACCGAATTTGACACATTCTTACCCTTTTTGGCCGAATTAGACAGTTTTGGGGCACTAGGAACTTGCGGCAAAGACTCTCCCACCTTTGCCGTGGGTTTGCTTGATTCTTCCTCTTCAATTTGCAAGTTTTCATCACCTTTGGGACCTGATTGTGATGGTGTAGGATCTGCCCCAATCTCTTTTCCACTTCTCAAGGTTATGGCCTTTGCACTTTCGAAACCTCCCTTTGGATTTGGAACGGTGGAACTAGGGAGCTTTCCTTGTTCACGAAACTGCCCCATAAACTCGGCAATTTGCCCCATTTGTTTCTCCAATTGATCCACCCTTTTGTCTTGGTTTTGCATAGCCTTAGCTTGATCGTCCTGCCCATTAGACAACTTAGTTAGTATCTTAAGAAGTGCATCATTGTCAAGAGACGTACCTGAGGCACTTGGGCCGGATTGGGCTTGATTTTGGGGTGGGCCGTAGGTTTTGGGAAAGAACCCAGGGGGTTGTTGCCTAAAGCCTCCTTGGTTTTGAGATTGTTGGGGCTCCCTCCATTTGAAATTTGGGTGGTCTCTCCAACCGGGATTATATGTGTTGGAATAAGGATCGTTCCTTGGTTGGTTTTGGCCTTGAAACCCAATTGCATTGGCGCTTTCCCATCCACCATTTTCAATCAACTGTGGACATTTTTCAGAGGCATGTCCATGCATAGAACATACGCCACATACAATTGGTCCTTGCATCTTCATGCCCTCGGCCAACTGAGACACAATAGAAGTAAGATTAGCCAATTGTGAATTAATGTCGGAAGTAGAACTTACCTCATGAACATGTTGCCGTGGGGGTCCTCTTTGGCCTACTCCTTCGTATTGTTGAGCGTTCAACCTCGATTAGAAATCAAGGTCTTGGCAGCCATAGGTGTTTTGTCCACTAATGCTCCACCTGCCGAGGCATCGAGCATTTGACGTTCTAATGGTAGGAGGCCCTCGTAGAAGTATTGCAAAAGTAGCTCCTCCTTCATCTGATGCTGTGGACAAGAAGCAACAAGTGATTTAAAACGTTCATAGTATGCAGGAAAAGACTCACCTTCATCTTGTTGAACTCCACTTATTTTTTTACGAAGAAGAATGATGCGAGAAGTTGGGAAAAACTTCTCCAAAAACGCTCTTTTCATACTCTCCCATGAAGTGACAGTGCCAGGAGCCAACTCGTATAACCAATCCTTAGCTTTATCCATTAAAGAGAACGGAAAAGCTTTCATCTTCAAAATACTTCCGTCAACATTGACGGGAGTCATGCTTGAACAAACTACTTCAAACTCTTTAAGATGCTTGTTTGGATCTTCCATGGAAAGCCCATGGTATTTAGGAATGTGGTGCAACAAGCTTGACTTCAACTCGAATTCATCGGTCTTGCCTTGGGCAGCCGCGGGGTATTGAATGCATAATGGTGCGGCATTGGCCAACCCTGAGGCCGAAAGCTCTTTAATGGTCCGATTGTCCGCTGCCATAACTTCTTCTTCCACTTCTTCAAACTCAGATTCGGCCTCTGAACTTGAACTAGGTTCACTACGTTCGGGATGCCTCCTCTTTCTTCTCAAATCACGTTCAAAATCGTCGTTAAAGTCTAAGATATGTGCATGCACAGTTTGAGAACTCTGCGTCATGCACTAGTACCTAAAAAACAAGAAACAAAAATAGGTCAGAAACTAAAACAAAATCAGAAACAAAGTGAAATAAATGAAACAAAAACAATCCAAGGGATTAGCAAAGTTACTAATCCCCGGCAACGGCGCCAAAAATTTGACGCAAAATATATTAAGCACACAAATTAAACCCTCTTCTGACAATTGTAGCAAAGTATGTAAGTAGGGATCGTTCAAAACCGGGGATTAGGAAGGATTGCTAAACTCTTGAAAACTGACCTAAGAACTCCAAAACAAAGTTAAAAACACTAATTTGGACTCAAAGAATGAAAAACCAAAGTTAAAACACTAAAACAAAACAAAAACTCAAAACAGCAACTAGAAGACTCAAAACTGCCTAAAAACCACTTTCTGGGCAGTTTTGAGCACCTACACTAATTTGGACGAAATTGGTTGAAAACTTGACTCAAAACACTTAAAAACATGAACCAAAACAATTTCTAACTAAATTGAGACTTCAAAGTAAAGGGGGATTTGATTTGGACGAAGTTAAAGTTGAGAAAACAGATTGCAAAGTAAAACTGATTTTGAAACGTTTTTGGGGTTTTTAATGGATGATGGACTAGTTAGGGGTTCTTTCTCCACAAATGACAAGTATGCAAATGACTCGATTTCCAGTTATTCCTTCATAGAATTATGAATGACAATGCCCCAAATTAACCGTGGCATCACTAGTTAATTCTCAAGTTTTCCTTGTGTTATTGAATTGGATGACATCATACGACAACCCAAAGCATTCTTCAAAAGTTCCTTACATGACATCATAATAAAGATACAATCAAAGATCATTACGTTCAATGAAAACTATAAGCATTGACAAAGCACTTGTGACTATGGCATCATGACACTTATGCTAGAATTGAACTTAACGCGATTGTGACTAGCAACCTTCACTACTTGTGAATATAAGTGTGTGACAATTATGTGAAACAAACTTATATTCTAGCATCATATTCATGCAAGCCAATTAAGTGTCGACCCCTAATTAACAAACACAAATACGTTATTACTCGCACAGTTAAGCCAATTGCATTCACGATTCAAGAATTCATAACTGGAATTTATCAAATCAACTTGCACACATAGTTATGGCTTCGAAATCACCCCTAACCAATAGGGTTTTAGCCACTCATGTTCATAGCAAAATGAAAGGAAAATAAATTAAACATTGAAATCATAAAACGAATTACACCTAGAATGCACCAACGACGAAGCTTGAGCATCCAAGAGTCCTTCCTTCTTTCTCCTTGCTACGGCACAAAGGTGGATGGGGTGGTTGGGATGTGTTTTAGGATCAGGGATTATGGAATTGGATGGAGGATAGGCACGACAAGGTGTAGTGTTTGGTGGAATTGTGTTTCTAGGATTTTAGGATGTGTAGAATGGTGTGGCTAGATGAATGGACAAAAATTGGGTGAATGAGTGATCCCCTTAGTGCCTTGCTGCAAAGCCTTATTTATAGGGCTAGGAAAGGTTTAGAACTTAGTTGAAAACCAAAAGGTTTTGTACCAGAAATTCTATACATGAAACACTTAAAGGATATATGTGTGTAGCTTGGACAAGGTAGGACGGCTTGGACAAGGTAGGAGACAAGATAGGACGGCTAGGAGATAAGCTAGGACGGCTAAGAGACAAGCTAGGACGGCTAGAGACAAGCTAGGACGACTAGTGACAAGCTAGGACGGCTAGGAGACAAGCTAGGACGGCTAGGAGACAAGGTACGACGGCTAGTGACAAGCTAGGACGGCTAGGAGACAAGCTAGGACGGCTAGGAGACAAGGTAGGACGGCTAGTGACAAGGTAGGACGGCTAGTGACAAGCTAGGACGGCTTGTTCTTCCAATACAGAAATTAGGCACCATGTGTGAATAGATAAAGCCTTCTAGAAATAAGGTTTTTAGGCCCCCTTGCAGCTCCCTAACTGAATTCAAGCCTTCAAATTCGTCCATCCTCATGCCTCCATGCTTGCACTATCCAATCTTGGCCCAAAAATGCTCTAGAATGCTCCAAATTGCTTCTTTTTGCATACTTTGACACTAAAACCTGAAATTACACGAAAATGACTTTAAACACTAAACTAACTAAGGAAAAACAACATAAATGCATGAGAACAAGCCAATTAAGTCGCATAAAAATGCTCCTATCACCCCACACTCATTTTCTTTCATAATGTAACTCAAAAGGAATTCAATTAAGTCATGCTCACTATCTTTTAAGAACAAGGGTGGGGATTGTCCTAAACTAGGCTAGGTGAAGAAAATGTGGGTAAACAAAGAATAAAGGCTAAACAAGGCTCAACGGGGTTAAAACTTACAACATATACGAAATATGGGAAGTAAGGCTATTTGGCTATGGTGGTGCTCACTACACAACTTCTTCTTGAATATGTGTTATGCAAATCAATAACATGCTTTGAATGAAATGGGCATGAGTTCTAGCATTTGGAACTATATGATGAAACGCCTTCTAAGTAGTAACCAAGCAAAGAATAATGAGATCATGCAACGACTTTAGAAAACAAGAAATCACAGATTATACTCTCCAAAGAACGTTATAGGCTCAAGTCTCTCAGGGTTGTAGCGTTTGTTTGAGTTCCTTCCTTCAAGCATGTTACATAACTAATTTTTTCTTTTATAATTGCATGTGAAGTCATACATTATAACCATAACCAAGCATATACCAAGAGTAAATCAAACCTTTCTCCATGTTTATAACTCTTTTTAACAGTCATGCAATTAAAAACCAAATCCTTATCATTGTGTTGGAAGGTGACCTACGACACAAACACACAAAAATGACTCAAAACACTCTTTTTAGGCTTTTCAAAACATGTTTTTCAAATTTTTATGTGATTTTCAGAGTTATCAAAACAAAACATACTAAAACACTCTAAAACAACTTAAAAATACCTTAAAACAACAAGGAACAACATTTGAAGTTATGGGTGATAAAATCCCACGAATTTGCATCAAATATACTTAGTTACCCCCCCCCCCCCCCACACACTTAAATCACACATTGTCCTCAATGTTTTAAGCATAGATTGACATAAAACATAAGTGAAAACACAAACAGCATTTATACATACTAAACATGGCAGAATGTAACTAACAAAGAGAAGAGTTTAGGGACGCAAATCTGGAATTGGAGTGCTTTCTCGGTCTTCCTTTGTTGAATGCATGGATTGATCTTGGTGATTCCACAGGCTTACAATTGAACTGGGCTGGAGGATTCTTTTTGGTCTCCTCCACTCGTTGATTTTCCTTTGTGCTACTCTTGAACTGAGCAGCAGGATTCTTTTGGTCTCACCCGAAGGTCTGAGCTTCCTCCTTTTATCTGTTTCTTTGTTCAATCTCTCCAATTCGTATTGAAGAGGGTTAGAGGATAGCTCAGCATATGCAGTTGTAGCTTGTCTCCACATGCTTCAATGTATCATTTTCACTTGCCTTACTTGCTCCCCTTTGCAGAAGTGGTCCCTTCTCTGGAAGTGTATCAACTGTTGAAGATGACTACTCGAGAGCAACGCTAGGTAAGCAATCAGGGAAGGGATTCCAGGCAGTTGGTTCCAGATCGGAAGACTGACTCCAAGTGCCGGCTGATTGCTTCTTTCACTTTGCCATGCGAGTAAGAACAAGGACAAAGAAAAGGACAGGGAAAGAGCATGATATGAGATACTTTTGCTTTTGACCTTGATGAAATGAGATACCTTTGCTTTTGAAGAAGGGGTGAATGAATCAGCACATGCTTCCATCTACCGTTTCCTCCTGGGTCATCTGTACTCCAAGCATCTGGTATCATCTTTGGGGAAGAAGAAAAAATTGAGTATTTCGAAAGGCTTTGCTGGGAGTGCGCCCTCAGAGGTGAGGAAGAGTTGGGCATTTTCTTCAGGTTTGCCTAGCCATAAAAGATGAAGGTCGACATATATAGGGATTTCCCAATAGCAAGTGTTGTTCTTTTACCCTTGTCGACAAACATTTTGATCCCGCAAATCCGGCTTTTTGAAATAGTGACGACTCTTCGATCTTTGAATACGCCTATTTGCTTTCTGAATGACGCCTCTTCGATTTCTGAGCAGGCACCCCTTCAATTTCTGAACGACGCCCCTTCGCTTTCTGAACGACACGTAGTAGTGCGGATGCGGCTCTTTTGACAAAGCTGCACGCGTTTTCTGAAAAGCAGAGAAAGCGTCGCCGAACTTTGCGCTTGTCGGCTAAAGATGTGTAGTTGCGATGATAGCCTCCACGTGTCTTCAAATTTGTCAGAGATCTTTTGACAAATTTGAACCCGTTTTTTGAAAAGCCGAGAGAGCGTCGCCGAAATTTACGCAGGAAATTCTGGCTTTTTGACTCATTGGACGCGTCGCCTTGGCTTTTTATAGAGCTATCGATCACCACCAACATACACATTCTGAAGACTGCCCATCTGTGAAAATTGTCTCCGGCCCTTTGAAATTTAACTCCATCCAGCCCTTCTCTTTGAACACTTTTGAAAAATGGCAAACCCATCGAACCTTAGCTTAGAATTGAGTCTCAGCAGTGATACGGGCGCGCCGCGTCAAGGTAACGTATGGCGCCCTTCTTTCTTATCTTCTAACGGTCCTCTTACAGGTGAAGACTCAGTGATGCAGGATGCAACAACAGCTACAATAGTAGCTAAGAACCTCCTCACTCCCAAAGATAGTCAGCTGCTTTCAGGACGGTCCGATGAGTTGGCCGTTCAAGAGTCCCTCGCTCTCAGTGTTCAGTGTGCGGGCTCTGTGTCCAACATGGGCCAACGCCTGCTTGCTCGGTCCCGCCAAGTGGAATTGTTGATGGCAGAGGTGGAAAATCTTAAGTAGGAGATCAACCAGCTTAAGTACGAGAATAGAAGTTTGCATGTGCTTGCAAATAACTATTCGTCAGGCATGAAGAGGAAGCTTGATGAGCTGCAAGAATCTCAAGGTCGAATGCAAAGTGACCGTCAAAGGCTTGCGTCTTTCTTCCAGAGGCACCTTTTTCCTGGGTCATCCAGCGTTCCACCCAGTATTGAGGCCTGGAATGCTCTAGCTCCGATGCCTCCCACTCCGATGTCTCCTGCTCCGATGCCTTCCGCTCCGATGCCTTCCGCTCCTAGAGTTTCGCCACGTAGTGGGTCTTCACGTACACAACCTTTGTGAAGGCTACATTCTTTTATTTTAATTTTTTTTTTCTTCTTTTTTTCTTTTTTTTTTTTTAAATCAAACGGCATGGACTTGATCTTTGAATGGAAGGTGATACTTGAAATGATCCGGTAATGGTTTAAATTCTAAAGTGGGTGCCTGAATCATTAACAACATATTAGTATAAATCAAAATTGAAATTCGGGGAGGTGGCTTACCTGTGTGCTCCGACATAAACTCAAGAATAAACACCCCTTCGAAAGTTGTAAGACTAGAAATTTCAGCTAGATTTGGTGTTTTGAGCGTTATGACTTGTCCTGTGTCATGAAATCCAATTTCCTTGCGAATTGTTGTCTCAAGTATATCCTCTTTGATGAATTCTAGACATTCCCCAGTCACATCTTGCTCTTGATTCTTTGGAAAGGATTCGAAGATGCCTTTCTCACCCTCTTCTTCCTTGGATTGCATGAGCCTGCAAGGAATAGGGACATTCAGTGGAACGGGGTTAGAAATAATTAACTTTGGAACAACCATACCTGAATTGGATGGCGTAGGTGCAATAGGTGCCTACGGCAAAGGTGTTTCCTCCCTTGCCGTGGCTTAGGTGTGTTCCTCTTCCTCAAATTGCATTCCTTCATCCTCCTTTGGATTTGCCATGGTTGAAATAGGGAGTTTGCCTTGGTCTTGAAATTGTCCTATGAACTCCGCTATCTACCCAATTTGCTTTTCCAAGTGGTCCAACCTTTTGTCTTGATTTTGCCTTGCTTTGTTTTGATCTTCTTGCCCCTGAGACAAATTGGTGAGTAACTTACTAACCGTATCATTATACAAAGACTCACTTGAATTTGTTTGGGTAGGTTGTGGTGGTTGCATAGGTGTTGTATAGAACTCCTCATATGGTTGCCAATATTCTCCTTGTTGAGCCTCCTCGAGTTGATTTTGTGAGCCCTGCACCAAACAAATTAATTCATTAAGCTTTTCATTATAATCTATTGACGAACTTGAGTTTGGTTGGGCATATTGAATATGAGGTGGCTACCAATATCCTTCTTGTTGAACATTTTGAGGTTCCCACCACATAGAAGTTGAATGATCACTCCAATCCGAATTGTAAGTATTGGAAAACACGTTATTCCTTGATTGAAGATCGAATATATCAACGCTTTGCATTTGGGACCTTTCCATGAGCTGTGACAAAAGAGAAGCATTATCAAGTGCCATGTTGTGTTTCTCTAGTACTTGAAATCAACAAACAAAACACAAATCAAAAACTAAAACTAAAATAAAAAACAGAAACGAATAATCCAAGGGATTAGCAAATTTGCTAATCCCCGGCAACGGCGCCAAAATTTGATGCGTGAATTATATGCACACAAATTAAACCCTCTTTTTGACAATTGTAGTATAGATATGTAAGTAGGGATCGTTCAGGACCGGGGATTAGGAGGGATTGTTAATCACTTGGATTTGACTCAAAAACGTAAAAACACAACATAAAACACTATACTAGACTCAAAGAATGCAAAACTAAACTTTAAAACACCAAAACAAACCAAAAGACTCAAAACAGCACCAAAACACTCAAAACTGCCTTAAAAACACTTTCTGGGCAGTTTTGAGCACTTTGAGTACTTTGGACGAATTTGGGTAATAACTTGAATCAAAACACTTATAAACACAAACTAAAACACTTTCTAACTAATTTGGACATTAAAGTAAGGGGGGATTGAGTTTTGGACGAAATTAAACTAATTGCACAGATTCTAATTAAAACAGATTGTAAGTATGAATGTGATGGATTGGAATGAATGGATGCTAGCCAAGGGGTTCATCTCCACACATGTTACACTTGCATACTAAAAAGATTTCCAATTGCATTTCAATAAACCATGAATTCTCAACACCCCAAGTTAACCGTGATGCACTAATTAACCTTCAAATCTTCCTAACGTTATTGAATTGGATGATTGCATACGACAGCCCAAAACATTCCCCACAAGTCCCCTACATGATTGCATAATAGAGATACAAGCAAGAATCATTACGCTCTATGAAGATTATAAGTGTTGACGAGGCATTCGTTACTATGATTGCATGAAACTTATGCCAAGAATTCGTTTAACGCGATTGTTTATAAGCAACCTCCACTACTTGTGAATATAAGTTCGTAACTATTAGGTGAAACTCCCTTATATTCTAGCATCATATTCATGCATGAAAATTAAGCGTGTACTCTCAATAAACATACATAAATAAGTTATCAATCAAACAGTTACACAAATTGAATCCACAACTGATGAAACGCAATTAGAAGTAATCAAATCAAAATGCAAGCATAAACATATATTTCGAATCACCCCCTAGCCAAGGGGGGTTTAGTTCCTCATACGTACAAAACAAAGAGAATTGAAATTAAACATTGGAATCGAGGAAAAGAAACACCTAAACATTCCAACAACTCAAACTTGAATTGTATGAACGTTTAGGCACTCTTCTCCTCCTCTTCGTTGTAGCACAAGATCTAAGGATAGGTTTGGAGGGATGGGGAGTTATGGATGGTGTAGAATGATGTGTTTAGGATAGGGATGGATGTAGGGGACCTCAAGGCTTCTTTTTGGGCAGAAAATATGAAGAATGGTGACTTATGGATGTGTTATAGAGAGGGGATGAATTTCTGGCGTGAATGGTGAATGAATTGTGTATGACTGGGAATGAATCCATTGTGGCTGCAATGGATGCTTATTTATAGGTGAAAAGGAGGGAATATGACAGCTAGGAACTTTGTGGAAATCTGGAATGGTGATGGGAGATTGATGCGAGATTTATATGCGCACAAATTAAACCCTCTTTTTGACAATTGTAGTATGGATGTAAGTAGGGATCGTTCTGGACCGGGGATTAGGAGGGATTGTTAATCACTTGGATTTTTGACTTAAAAACGTAAAAACAATATAAAACACTAAACTAAATTGATTTCTAACTAATTTGACAATAAAGTAAAGGGGGGATTGTGTTTGGACAATATTAAATTAAATGGAAAAATTGTAATTAAAGGCAAAACGTAAATATGAATGAGATGAAAATATGGATGATGGAATAGCCAAGGGGTTCATCTCCACACATGTTATACTTGCATACAAAATTGATTCTCAGTTGGTCTTTCGATAAATTATGGAACTCGACACTCCAAGTTAATTAGGTCCGCTTAAATTAACCTTCAAATTTCCCTAGAATCATTGAATTGGATGAATATGCATCGCAAACAAATTATTCCTAACAAGTTCTCTATATGAACAGCATGATAAAGATACAAGTTAGAATCATTACGTTCTCTGGAAATTATAAGCATCGACAAGGCATTTGTAACTATGAAAAGCATGATACTCTTGCCAGGAATTCAATTAACGCAATTGTTTATAAGCAACCTCCACTACTTGTGAATATAAGTTCATAACTATTAGGTGAAATTCACTTATATTCTAGCATCATATTCATGCATGAAAATTAAGCGTGCACTCTCAATCAACATACATAAATAAGTTATCGATCAAGCAGTTAAACAAATTGAATCCACAACTTATGAAATTCCAACCAAATATAATCAATTCATATTGCAAGCATAAACATGGTTTCGAATCACCCCCTAGCTAACTAGGGGGATTTAGCCTCTCATGGTCACAAAAAGAGAATTACAATTGAATTTAAACGTAAAGCACAAAGGAACGATTACACCTAGAACGCCCAACGAATCCACGTGAATTGGTGCGCGTTAAAGCTCCTCTTTCCTCTTCTCCTTATGCGGCAGATTGGTTGTGGAAGATGTAGGATGGTGTTTTGGGTTGGGGATGGATTTAGGAAGGATTGGTGGTGTAGGAAGGTGTGTAAGGTGATGGAGGAAGGTTGGTATGGTGGCTGCAATGGGGGGAATTTCTGCGGACAGATTGGAAAATATGGGATGGTGTTGCACGGATGATGGGGAATATGGTGTGTAGGTTGCGGACAGGTTTGTGAATGGAATGTGGAAGTGCTGAATTATGGAATATGGTTTATTAGTCTCCCTCTTGAAATGCACGGTTTAGGGTAAAAATCTGGGATAATGGGAAGTGGATGATTATAAATGGAATAATGGGCTAGTGCGGATGGTGGGATGGTGGGTATAATAATTAGAGTGGTGGGTGATGGTGCTACGGATGAAATAATAGGTTGAATGTGCTGCAAAGAATAATGGTTTAATGGATAATTAGTGGGATATGGCACGGCAATATGGAAGGAAAATGGGAAGTGGTGGATTTAAAAATGGGAAGTGGACGGTTTGAATGGGATATAGTGGTGTAGGTGGAATGGTGGGGGGATATTAGATTAGAAAAAAGGCATGGTGGAGGTAATGCACGGATTGGTGGATATGAATTGGAAGATAATGGTTTAGGGATAAGAATTAAAAATGAGATGGTGGATGATTAATTGTAGGTTGTTTTTGGTAGTGCACGGATTGGAATAGGATAATGGGAAGTGGTGGTTACCTATGGATGAATAAATTAAGGACTATTATGTTGATGGGATGATGAGTGTGTATGATGATAGAATAAAGAAAATGATATGGTGCTAAGTAAAAATGGAATGAATGGCATAAATGGGATATAATGTAAATGGTGGCTGCGGCATAGGCTTAGGAGGAAGATTGTGTGATACATTGTTTTGGACGTTCATTCCTCGTGCTCTATTTGCATACACCACATTCCAGCTCAGTTTTGCTCCAAATTGCATCATTTCATGTAATATGTCCTTTAAACCTGAAAATACATGAACGTAGCTTAAAAGACTACTTTAACGAAGAAAACATAACAAAAATGCATAAGAACTAGCTAACTAAGGCGCATAAATATGCTCCTATCAGAGATGCATGTGGCTGATTTGTGAAGGGAATGCATGTGGATTAAAGTGGAATGACAGCTAGGTTATGATGATGAATGCATGTGCAAAGTTGGTTGAATGATTATGGGTGCATGTGGCTGATTTATGGTGCAATGATGAAAGGCAAAGTGCATGTGGCTGATTTGTGAAGGGAATGCATGTGGAATGAATGTGTGAATGATGGCAGATTGTGTATGTGAATGATTAGGGTGAATGTGCATGTGCTTTGACAGCTAGGTTGAATAAATTAAAGGGAGTGCATGTGGCTTGGCTAGAATGATTGTAATGCAATCTGAAATGGGATGTGTTGGTGTGAATTTCTGGTACAAAGGGCCTCCTTTGGTCTTCAATTTCGTCCATCTACTTGGCTTCAAGTATATGCAATCCATTTAACGCCCCAAACTACTCCAAAATGCACCAAAATGCACCCTTTCGCATACTTTGCCCTTAGAACCTGAAAACACACAAAAGAAGCATAAAGGACTAAAATAACTAAAGAAACATAACGTAAATGTACGAGAACAAGCCATTTAAGTCGCATGAATATGCTCCTATCGGGGACACTCTGCATTGTGGTCCTTTCGGCATACGGCGACAATTGAGAAGTAAGATTTGCCAATTGAGCTTGAATGCTAGCAAAATCCATATCCTACTTCTCTAGTACCTAAAATCAAAGAAAGAGAACTAAATCAAATATCAAAAGTAACAACAAACAAAGAAAACAACACTAAGTTAGAAACTAAAACGGAAACAACTAAACCAAAAAGAAAAGAACCAAGGGATTACCAAAGTTGCTAATCCCCGGCAACGGCGCCAAAAATTTGATGCGAACTAAGTAAGCACACAAATTAAAACCCTCTTGTGACAATTGTAGTTTATGAATAAGTAGGGATCGTTCTTAACCGGGGATTAGGAGGGATTGCAAAATCACTTGGAAACTAACTGAAAAACGTAAAATAAAATTTGAAACACTAAGCTAGACTCAAAGAATGCAAAACTAAACAATAAAACACTAAAACAAATCAAAAGACTCAAAACAGCCCCAAAACACTCAAAACTGCCTTAAAAACACTTTCTGGGCAGTTTTGAGCACTTTGGTGAATTTGGACGAATTTGGGTAATAAAATGAATCAAAACACTTATAAACACAAACTAAGACACTTTCTAACTAAATTGGACACAAAAGTAAAGGGGGGTTGAGTTTTTTACGAAATTAATTAAAATGCACAGATTGTAAATTAGGGCAGATTCTAAATATGAATGTAATGAAAATATGGATGAATGCTAGCTAGAAGGTTCTTCTCCACACATGTCACACTTGCATACACTTTGATTTTCAGTTGGTCTTTCGATAAATTATGAAACTCAACACCCCGGGTTAATTAGGTCCGCTTAAATTAACCATCAAGTTCTCCTTAAGTTAATGAATTGGATGGGTTAGCGCAACGCAATTCAAAACATTCTCCAAAAGTCCTTTACGTGAAAAGCACAATAAAGATACAATCAAAGATCATTAAGCATCATGAAAACTATAAGTGTTGACGAGGCATTTGTTACTATGATGAGCATGAAACTAGTGCCAAGAATTCATTTAACGCGATTGTTTATAAGCAACCTCCACTACTTGTGAATATAAGTTCATAACTATTAGGTGAAACTCACTTATATTCTAGCGTCATATTCATGCATGAAAATTAAGCGTGCACTCTCAATAAACATACACAAATAAGTTATCAATCAAACAGTTAAACGAATTGAATCCACCATTCATGAAATTCCAACCAAAAGTAATCAATTCATATTGCAAGCATAAACATGGTTTCGAATCACCCCCTAGCTAACTAGGGGGATTTAGCCTCTCATGTTCACAGAAAGAGAAATACAATTGAATTTAAACATAAAGCACAAAGGATTGATTACACCTAGAACGCCCAACGAATCCACGTGAATTGGTGCGCGTCGAAGCTCCTCTTTCCTCTTCTCCTTGCTGCGGCAGAGATGGTGTAGGGGTAATTTGGATGTTTTTATGGTTTGGGAATGGATTTAAGGAGGTTAGGTGGTGCGGCAAGGTGGTATGAAGGTGTGGAATGGTGTAGGATGGTGGCTGCAATGGTGGGAAGGCTGCGGACAGGTTGGAAAATGGGTGGAATGGGTGGTTTTTGGGTTATGGTGGCTGCGGCACAAGGGAGAATTAGGGTGATGGGATGATGAGTGTATGAATGAATGAGAGGGGGGTGACGGCTAGAGAGGAATAATGGGTCGAATCTGTGATGGTGGCTGATTAGTGTTTGTAGAATTTAAGGTTATGGTGCTACGGATGGGAGAATGAATGGGAGATATGTGGGAGTGCACGGATTGGGAAGTAATGGGAGAGAATGGTGGCTGATGAAAAATATGAATCAGAGGTATGAATGAAAGCTCTAGGGTTAGGGGAAAAGATGCGGCTGAGATTGTTTTGTGGCTGAAAATGTGTGATGGATGGCTACGGCTTAGAGGGGATTTTAGGGTTATGGATGCACGGATTGAAGGAGGGAGAATGGGTTGGTGGCTGCATGTTGTAGTTTAGGGTTTATGAATGAATGGCTGAGATGGTTTTGAATGAATGAATCAGATGCTAGGATGAATTAAAAGGGTGCGGCTAGGTGTAAAAGGTGTAGGGTTTTTGTGCATAAAATGGGACCAAAGTGCCCTCCCTTGCACGGCAAGGGAAGGAAAGAAGGGGAAAGGCACGGCTTAGGGCTAGAATTTGGGCTAGGGCCTTTGTTTTGGGTCCTAAAATGCCTACGAGGCCTATAAAGTGGCTAGAAAATATGGACGTTTAGGTTAGGAAAGGTTACCAAAACGGGAAACTTAGGGTTAACTTTCCTACTTCAAGTAGGAATCCTTGTTTGAGTAGAATTCCTCGTTTTGGTAAGAATTCATCGTTGGAGTAGGAATTCGTCGTTTCTTCAAGTCTTCAACTCATTCATTCCTCTTTCGCTCCAAAAGGCTCCAATTTGCATCTTCTTGTGCACTTTGGCCTTATAATTTGAAAATACACAAAAGTGGCCTTAAACACTAAAATAACTAAGTAAACACAACATAAATGCACGAGAACAAGCTAATTAAGTCGCATGAATATGCTCCTATCAAATTCCCCCACACTTAACTTTTGCTAGTCCTCGAGCAAAACAAAACAACTAAATAAAACAAGACGAAACAAAACAAACAAACAAAACCTAAACCTTCCAATGTTTGCCTCAGGGATTTCCAATGAAACATGACATGTCAAAGATCATTACTCACATAGCTTTTAGTCTTCCTTTCCCTCAAGCACATACTTAATCATAGTCACCATTCACTAGTTCGCATTTAATCAATTAAAACACATTTTGAATGTAGTAACATGCCTTAGAGAGTTCCCTCAATTCCTCACTAGTTATGCACTCAATTTTTACTCAGATTTTCTGACTACACACCCTACACTAGTTATATGTGAGAAGATTGATGTAAACATGAAAGACTAGTACTCACATATGTTATAACAAAGAACGCAATTTCTGGAGTAATTAAACGTGTTTAAATATGATCTCATGAATGGAATGCTACTACTTGGATGCGAGAACCAGTGACACCATATGCTCATACCAAATTCAATCTCCACAATTGAAATGCACAACACTCAAGATAGAAGTCAAGGGTTGTAACGGGGCTTGGGGTATTGGCTAACAAGGAAAGGTAGGGATAAACAAAAGTTCTTTAAGCAATAGCAAGCAAAGTATTGAAATTAAGTCCTAGAATTCCCTTAGAATGCAGAAATCAACTTTTAGACAAATAGGGAAGATTCAAACAACTCTTAGGGCCTAATTCATTGTTTTGGGACAAAGTGGATAAGGTAGGAGCTCAAAAGAGGAAACATTATCCAAAACCTTATCTAACCTTATCCAACACTATCCAAAACATTATCCAAACCTTATCTCATCTTATCCTATCCAAACCTTATCATGTCTTAATCCTAATTGCATGGGGACCTAAATGGATAATTCTAGAACCTATTTCTAGAAGCATCCTAGTCTAGAAGGCCCAAATCTGCCACAAAACCTATTCTTTCTAGAAGCCCTAGAAAAGTGGCGCCCCAAACCTTTCTAGAAGGCTTTGCCTTGCCTTGCAAGCCAAGCAACCCTCTCCCCTAAATCTGCCGCACCTCCCTAGGCCCAATTCCTTTGGGATTCTGATTTCCAAGGCCTAATCCTTGTGTATTTGGGTATACAAATCCTTTTATAAAACTATGTGGGCCAAAACCTTTTCCTAGGTGGATTTGATAACCCATGGCCGAATTCTAGGGCCCTAATCCACCAAATCTGTTAAGCCCAACCCTAATCTACTTAACCCTAGGACTATATAAGCATAATTTCAGCCAAAAATTCGGACCACCCCTTATGCTATACAGAAAACACCTTGCCGCAACACCCTAGCCTCCATTCTAATGCGAAATATATAAGCACACAAATTAAACCCTCTTTTTGACAATTGTAGTATAGATATAAGTAGGGATCGTTCTAGGCCGGGGATTAGGAGGGATTGCTAATCTAATGAAAATTGACTCAAAGATGTAAAAATATGTTTTAAAACACTTTAAATAGACTCACAAGACTCTTACTAACTTATATGACTCAAAACAAACTTTAAAGACTCAAAACAACCAAAAAGACTCAATTTAGACTCTAGGACTTAATTTGCACGAAAATACACTTGGTTTTGACTCTAAAGACTCAAAAAGACTCTTTTGGACAGATTTGGAACAAGTAAGAAAAAGGGTTTTGATTTTGGACGAATTTAAAAGAAAACAAGTAACTTAAAACTTTAAAACAGATTTTGGACGAAAATAAGAGAAAACAATGGATGATGGGATAGCCAAGGGATACTTCTCCACACATGATACTTTCTAACATAAATTGATTTCCAGTTGCTTTTCCGATAAACCATGAACCTCAACACCCCAGATTAACCGTGAATTGCACTAATTAATGATGCGAGAATTATACGCACACAAATTAAACCCTCTTTTTATCAATTGTAGCATAAGTATAAGTAGGGATCGTTCTTAACCGGGGATTAGGAGGGATTGCAAAATCACTTGGAAACTGACTCAAAAACATAAAATAAAGTTTAAAACACTAAACTAGACTCAAAGAATGCAAAACTAAACATTTAAAACACTAAAACAAACCAAAGGACTCAAAACAGCCCCAAAACACTCAAAACTGCCTTAAAAACACAATCTGGGCAGTTTTGAGCACTTTGGTGAATTTGGACGAATGTGTAATAAATTGAATCAAAACACTTATAAACACAAACTAAGACACTTTAACACTAAACTAGACTCAAAGAATGCAAAACTAAACACTTAAAACACTAAAACAAACCAAAAGACTCAAACAGCACCCAAAACACTCAAAACTGCCTTAAAAACACTTTCTGGGCAGTTTTGAGCACTTTGACTACTTTGGACGAAATTGGGTAATAAAATGAATCAAAACACTTAGAAACACAAACTAAGACACTTTCTAACTAAGTTGGACACTAAAGCAAGGGGGGATTGAGTTTTGGACGAAATTAAACTAATTGCACAGATTCTAATTAAAACAGATTGTAAGTATGAATGTGATGGATTGCTAGCTAAGGGGTTCATCTCCACACATGTTACACTTGCATAATAAAAAGATTTCCAATTGCATTTCAATAAACCATGAATTCTCAACACCCCAAGTTAACCGTGATGCACTAATTAACCTTCAAATATTCCTAACGTTATTGAATTGGATGATTGCATACGACAACCCAAAACATTCCCCACAAGTCCCCTACATGATTGCATAATAGAGATACAAGCAAGAATCATTACGCTCTATGAAAATTATAAGTGTTGATGAGGCATTCGTTACTATGATTGCATGAAACTTATGCCAAGAATTCGTTTAACGCGATTGTTTATAAGCAACCTCCACTACTTGTGAATATAAGTTCGTAACTATTAGGTGAAGCTCACTTATATTCTAGCGTCATATTCATGCATGAAAGTTAAGCGTGTACTCTCAATAAACATACATAAATAAGTTATCAATCAAACAGTTAAACAAATTGAATCCACAACTTATGAAACGCAATTAGAAGTAATCAAATCAAAATGCAAGCATAAACATATATTTCGAATCCCCCCCTAGCCAAAGGGGGGTTTAGTTCCTCATACGTACAAAACAAAGAGAATTGAAATTAAACATTGTAATCGAGGAAAAGAAACACCTAAACATTCCAACAACTCAAACTTGAATTGTATGAACGTTTAGGCACTCTTCTCCTCCTCTTCGTTGTAGCACAAGGTCTAAGGATAGTTTGATGGTGTGGATGTGTGTTTGAATGAATGAATTTCTGAAATGGAAGAATGTATGAGAATGAATGGGAATGAATGAATTGTGGCTGCAATGGATGCTTATTTATAGGTGAAAAGGAGGGAATATGACAGCTAGGAACTTGGTGGAAATCTGGAATGGTGATGGGAGATGCATGTGGCTCATTTATGCATGTGATTAAAGGGTAATGATAGCTAGGTTATGATGATGAATGCATGTGCAAAGTTGGTTGAATGATTATGGGTGCATGTGGCTGATTTATGGTGCAATGATGAAAGGCAAAGTGCATGTGGCTGATTTGTGAAGGGAATGCATGTGGAATGAATGTGTGAATGATGGCAGATTGTGTATGTGAATGATTAGGGTGAATGTGCATGTGCTTTGACAGCTTTGGTATGATCTCATGAATGGAATGCTACTACTTAGACGCGAGAACCAGTGACACCATATGCTCATACCAAGTTGAAACTCCACAAATTGAAACACATAACACTCAAGATTGAAGTCACGGGTTGTAATGGGGTTCGGGGCGTGTGGATAACAAAGAAGGGATATGGAAAACAAAGGTTCTTAAAGAAATAGTGAGCAAAGCACTTGAATCAACTTAGAATTCACTTTTGAATGAAAACTCAACTTTTGAACAAAAAGGGAGAATTTAGACAATTTACTGCCAGAATTGGTGTTTTGGACCCTTTCTTCAATCACTCATTCTTTAATTTTTTTCAAGTTTTTTTTTTCTCTTTCTTTCTTACTTTTATAATTTTTTTTTTCTTTTCTTTTGAATCTCAAAACATACATAAACACTTAAACATTCTCTCCCCCACACTCATTTTCTTTCATAATGTAACTCAAAAGGAATTCAATTAAGTCATGCTCACTATCTTTTAAGAACAAGGGTGGGGATTGTCCTAAACTAGGCTAGGTGAAGAAAATGTGGGTAAACAAAGAATAAAGGCTAAACAAGGCTCAACGGGGTTAAAACTTACAACATATACGAAATATGGGAAGTAAGGCTATTTGGCTATGGTGGTGCTCACTACACAACTTCTTCTTGAATATGTGTTATGCAAATCAATAACATGCTTTGAATGAAATGGGCATGAGTTCTAGCATTTGGAACTATATGATGAAACGCCTTCTAAGTAGTAACCAAGCAAAGAATAATGAGATCATGCAACGACTTTAGAAAACAAGAAATCACAGATTATACTCTCCAAAGAACGTTATAGGCTCAAGTCTCTCAGGGTTGTAGCGTTTGTTTGAGTTCCTTCCTTCAGGCATGTTACAAAAATGAATTTTTCTTTTATGATTGCATGTGAAGTCATACATTATAACCATAACCAAGCATACACCAAGAGTAAATCAAACTTTTCTCTATGTTTATAACTCTTTTTAACAGTCATGCACTTACAAACCAAATCCTTATCATTGTGTTGGAAGGTACCCTAAGACACAAACACACACGCAAAAACAACTTTAAAACAACTCTTTTTGGATTTTTCAAAACAATTTTACAAATTTTTATGGGATTTTCGAATTTTTAAGTCAAAACACACTAAAACAGTTTAAAAACATTTTAAAACAGCAAGGAACAACACTTGAAGTTATGGGTGATAAAATCCAACGAATTTGCATCAACATACTTAGTTACCCCCCCACACTTCAATCAAACATTGTCCTCAATGTTTTAAGCTTAAAACACACCAAACAAAAGTAAACATATAAAAAAAAGCAACTAAACATACTCAACATGGCAGAATGTATCTAACAAAGAGAAGAGTTTAGGGATGCAAATCTGGTTATGGAGTGTAAATTCCATCTTCTCCTTGGTGATTGCAGTGAGGCTTCATCTTGAGTTTTTCCACAGGCTACTCTTGAACTGAGCTGGAGATTCTTTTGGTTTCCTCCGATCGTTGATTTTCCTTTATGCTACTCTTGAACTGGGCAGCAGGATTCTTTTGGTCTCCCCCGAAGGTCTGAGCTTACTCCTTTTATCTGTTTCTTTGTTCAATCTCTCCAATTCGTATTGAAGAGGGTTAGAGGATAGCTCAGCATATGCTTGTCTCCTCATGCTTCAATGTATCATTTTCCTTTGCCTTACTTGCTCCCCTTTGCAGAAGTGGTCCCTTCTCTGGAAGTGTATCAACCGTTGAAGATGACTACTTGAGAGTAACCCTAGGTAAGCAACCAGGGAATAGAGTCCAGGTAGACTCCAAGTGCCGGCTGATTGCTTCTTTCACTTTGCCATGCAAGTAATATCAAGGACAAAGGAAAAGATAGGGAAAGAGCATGATATGAGATACCTTTGCTTTCGAAGAGGCAGCGAATGTCTCCACATGCTTCGATCCACCATTTCCTCTTGCCTCCTTTGTACTCCAGGCATTTGGTATCTTCTTTGGGGGATACATCCATGGTTGAAAATGTGTTCTCAAGAGAAGGAGAAAACTGAGCATGTTTGTGCGGGTTGGTTGCAGCTTACATTTTCGGCCGAGAAGGAAAGTTATGCGTTTGTGGGTGTATGCCTTGCCATGAATGTTGATGTATATAGGAATTGTAATGGCAAATGGCAGTGCGGATGCGGCAATGTCTTCCACGCGTCTTCTGAAAAGCCGGGAGCTTTTGACAAAGTTGCACTCGCTTTCTGGAAAGCTGGGAGCTTTCGGCTTTGTCACCCACGTTTGTCGGCTAAAGTGTACAGCTGATTTCTCGCATTCCATGCGTCTTCTGAAAAGTCGGGAGCTTTTGACAAAGTGGCACACGCTTTCTGAAAAGCCTGGATTGCGTCTGAAGAGCTGGCGATCTTTACGGCGGAAAATCCGGCTTTGAAGAGTGGTGTCTCTTCATTTCTGAATCGGTGAATGCCTCTCCTTTAATAGAGGTGATTGATCACCTCTATCATGCACACTCTGAAAATTGCCCAGAAATTGTCTCCGGCCCGTCGAGATTTCACTCCATCCAACCCTTCTCTTTTAACTTCCTAATCAAGAAGGTGTTACGCACAAGAAACTTTCATAAAACCAAGGGTAACACTTGGCAGGTTGTTTGCAAAGTATTCCCTTCATCCATTCACATATCTACCAAGAATATGCATGATGTGTGCCCTAATCTTGGCTAAACAACCTGTGGTTAATTCAAATGGTGATCAAACATGAAAATCAACTCACAAAGTCACAATTGAATCAGAGAATGAAACAAGAAATAGATGGACAAACTGAGCATTCTAACTTGATTACATGGCAAACTTTGCAAGGCTACATCGAATCCCTAGAGAGGGATTAGTTACACTTCATGTTTACAAAAGGTTTGACATAAAAATATAAAACATGAGTGAACATAGAATTAATAAGAAGAAACCCTTGAAGCAAAACTGAGGTTGAATTCCTTGAAGAATGGCCTTTGATGTTGGTTCTCCAAGTGTGATGTAAATGAAGGTAGATCGGCTATGGTTGAATGGTTTCTGCAACTGGGAGAGTAAATGGACAGAGATGAAGTGAAATGTTGTGGCTATGCGTATCAATAATGGAATGATGGAAGAAAACTTGTTGTGTGAAGTGTGCATGGTTTTATAGAAGGGAAATGTCACAGCCATCATTAAGAATGGAGCTAGAATTGCACATGCGAGATGGAAGTGCATAAGTGAGCTGGAATGAATGGGTTTCTGAGGTGGTGGACGCACGGCACTAGGGGAATATGCATGCATATGGCTATTTTAATTGAACATGCATGTGTATTGGCTGCAAAGCTGAAATGGACAACCTGGAATTGGGTGTACAAATCTGGAAAGGGGTATGAAAGTGCACGGCATAGACAAGAGGGAGCTGGAATGGCATAATGTGAGCTGGAATTGCATGGAATGGATGGATTTCTGGGATGGTGGATGCACGGCACAAAGATAATATGCATGCATGTGGTTTATTTAATCAAAGATGCATGTGTAATGTCTGCAACAAAGGAGTGGACAACCTGGAATTGGTTGCACCAAGCTGGAACAAGGGATTTGCACGGCATGATTGTGTTTGTTGGTGTAAATATGGCTGAGTGAATTAAGTAATGGAAGTGCATGTTCTTGGTGCAAAAGGGAGCTGGAAAGGTAATGGAATGCACGGCACAAGGTGTGTGGAAGCTGTTTTAGAGCTAGAAGTGCATAAGTGAGCTGGAACCACATGGGACTGCACGGCAAGGTTGTAAACATGCATGTGAATGCATGTTTTGGTGTTGGAACCACCTAATTTGACTTCAATGTTTTTGCCTTGTTTAGAATCACCCAATATGGCCGAATTGCACCACTTAACACTTCCACATCTTTTCCTGAAATTCCAGCAGTCAAATGTTTCCTAGATTCTTCATTTGGACTTCAATTTAACTCCCTAGAATCCTCTCCACGTTTGGAATAATGCTCAGCTACCAAAAGGAATGTTTTTAATTCATTTGCCTTTCCATTGATCCAAATTCACACTTGGCTGCACACTAACACCAAATAATGTAAAATGCAACTAGTTTAATCCAAAAACATCACAAAGACGCCAAATAAGGAAGATATAAATGCATGCAAAATGTGACTTATCAGTGGACAACCTAGAATTGGTTGTACAAATCTGGAAAGGGTATGAAAGTGCACGGCATGGGCATGAGGGAGCTGTTTTGGTGCTAGAAGTGCATAAGTGAGCTGGAACAGCATGGGAATGCACGGCAAGGTGTGTAAACATGCATGTGAATGCATGTTTTGGTGTTGGAACCACCCAATCTGACTTCAATGTTTTTGCCTTGTTTAGAATCACCCAATATGGCCGAATTGCACCACTTTCCTTCCACATCTTTTCCTGAAATTCCAGCAGCCAAATATATCCTAGATTCTTCATTTGGATTTCAAATTAACTCCCTAGAATCCTCTCCACGTTTGGAATAATGCTCAACTACCAAAAGGAATGTTTTTACTTCATTTGCCTTCCCATTGATCCTAATACACACTTGGCTGCACACTAACACCAAATAATGTAAAATGCAACTAGTTTAATCCAAAAACATCACAAAGACGCCAAATAAGGAAGATATAAATGCATGCAAAATGTGACTTATCAATAAGGAAACTTCACCTAATCGTTGGGAACTTATATTCACGAGTAGTTAAGATTGTTGGTCACAATTATGTTAAGTAAATTCTTGGCATAAGTATCATGCGCTTTCATAGTTACGAATGCCTCGTCAACACCTATGATCTCCATAGAACCTAATGATCTTTGATTGTTTTTTTATTATGCGCTTTCATATAGAGAACTTGTAAGGAATAATTTGATTGCAATGCGCTAATTCCATTCAATTCGATAACCTAAGGGAAATCTGAGAGTTAATTTAAGCGTACCTAATTAACTTGGGGTGTTGAGGTTCAAATTCATTGAATAAGCAACTGAAGATTTTGTTGTATGCAAGTATGCCATGTGTGGAGAAAAACCTCCTAGCCATCTCACCATCCACTTAATTCTATCAATTTCGCCTAAATCTGCCTAGTTTACATTATTGTTTTGTTTGTTTGATTTTCGTCCAAAACCAAATCCCCAATTGTCTTAGAGTGTCCAATTGGTTCAATTATGTTTTAGATTGTGTTTTGAAGAGTTTTGAGTCAAGTTAGAACCAATTTTCGTCCAAGTTTGTGTTTAGGCTCAAAACTGCCCAGTTTGTGTTTTTAGGCAGTTTTGAGTGTTTTCAGCTTGTTTTGAGTTTTGTGAACTTGTTTTGAGTCTTTTGAGTTGAGTTAAGTGTTTAGAAGCTTTGTTTTATTTATTTGAGTCAGTTTAGAGTGTTTAGCAATCCCTCCTAATCCCCGGTTTAAGAACGATCCCTACTTATTTATATGCTACAATTGTCAAAAGAGGGTTAATTTGTGTGTTAAGTTAATTTTCACATCAGGGAGACCTCCTTCAATTTGGAAACCTTCTCATGATAGGAATCCTTGTCAACTTCAAGTCTTCAATTATGTCCAATCCTTGTGCTCCAAGCATGTGATGATCATTCCAAGCCCAATTTTGCTCCAAAAGGCACCAAAATGCATCTTTTCACCAACTCCATCATATGAACCTGAAAACACACAAAAGAAGCATAAAGGACAAAAATAACTAAGGAAACACAACGTAAATGCACGAGAACAAGCGAATTAAGTCGCATAAATATGCTCCTATCACATGCCCATTTCATTTAAAGCATGTTATTGATTTGTATAACACATATTCAAGATGAAGTTGTGTAGTGACCACCATCAAAGCCAAATAGCCGTGTGCCCTTAATTCATTATGTGTTTAAGTTTAACCCCATTGAGCCATGTTAGCCCATGTTCTTTGTTAACCCATATTATCCTAACCTAGCCTAGATTAGGACCATCCATACCCTTGTTCTTGAAGCATAGTAAGCATGACTAAAAATGAATTCCTTTTGATTAATGTGTTGCAGAAAATAAGTGTGGGGGAAGGATTATTGATGTGGGTTTATGTGCCATAGGCAAGGCTAGAAAAAAAAAGTTGTGAAAAAAAAAAAGTGAAAAAGAGTTGAAAAGAGGTGAAAAGAGTTCCAAAGTATTGTTTGTTGAAGTAAGGGTCCAAAACAATGAATTAGGCCCTAAAAGTTGTTTGAATCTTCCCTATATGTCTAAAAGTTGATTTCTGCATTCTAAGTGAATTCTAAGTCTTAATTTCATTACTTTGCTTGCTATTGCTTAAAGAACTTTTGTTTATCCCTATCTTTCCTTGTTAGCCAATACCCCAAGCCCCGTTACAACCCTTGACTTCTATCTTGAGTGTTGTGGATTTCAATTTGTGGAGTTTGAATTGGGTATGAGCATATGGTGTCACTGGTTCTCGCATCTAAGTAGTAGCATTCCATTCATGAGATCATATCTAAACATGTTTCATTACTCCAGAAATTGCTTTCTTTGTTATAAGATATGTGAGTACTAGTCTTTCATGTTTACATCAATCTTCTCACATATAACTATTGTAGGGTGTGTAGTCAGAAAATCTGAGTGAAAATTGAGTGCATAATTAGTGAGGAACTGAGGGAATTCTCTAAGGCATGTTACTACCTTCAAAATGTTGTTTTAATTGATTAAATGCGAGCTAGTGAACGGTGACTATGATTAAGTATGTGCTCGAGGGGAAGGAAGACTAAAAGCTATGTGAGTAATGATCTTTGACATGTCATGTTTCATTGGAAATCCCTGAGGCAAACGTTGGAAGGTTTAGGTTATGTTTTGTTTGTTTTGTTTCGTCTTGTTTTCTTTAGTTGTTTTGTTTTGCTCGAGGACTAGCAAAAGCTAAGTGTGGGGGAATTTGATAGGAGCATATTTATGCGACTTAATTTGCTTGTTCTCGTGCATTTATGTTGTGTTTCCTTAGTTATTTTAGTGTTTAAAGTCACTTTTGTGTGTTTTCAGATTATAAAGCCAAAATGTGCAAGAAGATGCAATTGGAGTCTTTTGGAGCAAAAGAGGAATGAATGAGTTGAAGACTTAAAGAAATATGAATTCCTAATTGAAGATGGATTCTTACTCACATGAGGATTCATAGAAGAACAAGGATTCCTACTTGAAGTAGGAAAGTTAAGCCAAGGTTTCCCATTTTTGTAACCTTTCCTAATCTTAAAAGTCCTTATTTTCCAGCCACTTTGAAGGCCTCGTATGCACTTTAGGACACAAAACAAAGGCCCTAGACCCCTTAGGGACCTTTGCCGCACCTTTCCCTTTCTCCCCATCCCTTGCCGTGCAAGGGACCCCTTTTCCCTTCAGTTTTAGGACACTTCACCTTTCCTAAAGCATTAAGCCGCACCTCTGATAGGAGCATATTTATACGACTTAGTTAGCTTGTTTTCTTGCATTTAATTAGCTAAACTATGTTAATTATAGTGTTTAAAGTTATTTTCGTGCAATTTCAGGTTTTAGTGTCAAAGTATGCAAAAAGAAGCAATTTGGAGCATTCTAGAGCATTTTTGGGCCAAGATTGGATAGTGCAAGCATGGAGGCATGAGGATGGACGAATTTGAAAGGCTTGAATTCAGTTAGGGAGTTGCAAGGGGGCCTAAAAACCTGATTTCTAGAAGGCTACATTGCAGCCACATGCACTTCCATCCTTTAATCCATTGCAGCCACATGCACTTTGCCTTTCATCATTGCACCACAAATCAGCCACATGCACTTTGCCTTTAATCATTCACCCTAGCTGTCACTCCCATGCTCTCCCATTAATTAATTCAAGTCCATATCTGATTTCCCTAGGGTCCTAAGTGCCTATATATACTCATATTAACCCCTAGATCAGATCACCACCTCTCATACACATTCATTCACGCCAGAAATTCATTCCCTCTCTCTAACACAGCCATACTTCACCATTCTTCATATTTTCTGCCCAAAACACTCCTTGCCTTCCCCTACATCCATCCCTACCCTAAACACATCATTCTACATCATCCATAACCCCCAAAACTCACCAAAACCCCTTGTGCCGCAGCAACTAGAGGAGAAGAGGCTTAAACGTTCATACAATTCAAGATTGAGTTGTTGGAATTTTTAGGTGTACTTCGATTCTTGTTTTCAATGTTTACTTTGTTATTACTCTCTAAGTTTGTTGTAATCATGAGTGGCTAAACCCCTAATTAGTTAGGGGAAAGTTTGAAGCCATGAACATGTTTGAAATATGAATTGATTTCTTCCAATTGTGATTTGTTAAGTTGTGTTTGCAATTCAATTATCTGTTCATTAAAAACTTGTTTTTGTATGTTGATTAGGGATGCATACTTAGTCTTCATGCTTAAACTCGATGCTAGTTTATAAACGAGTTTCACCTAATCGTCACAAGTTTATAAACATGAGTAGTGAAGGTTGCTAGTCACAACCGTGTTAATTGAATTCTTGGCAAGAGTATCATGCATTCATAGTTACAATTGCCTCGTCAACACTTATAATTTTCATAGAGCATAATGATCTCTCATTGTATCTCTTCTATGCATTCATGTTGAGAACCATTGGAGAATGATTTGAATTGTCGCATGCATCATCCAATTCAATAACATAAGGAAAATTTGAGAGTTAATTAGTGCATCACGGTTAACTTGGGGTGGTTGAGCATCATAGTTAGTGAAAATCAATTGGAGAATCGATTCATATACAAAGTGTCTTGTGTGGAGAATGGACCTCTAACTAATCCATCCATTATCTTGTTTTCAAGGAATTCGTTTTACAATTCTGCCTAGTTTATTAACTTGTTTTGTTATTTCAATTTTCGTCAAATCAAAACCCCCCCTTTACTTTCTTGTTCTTTAGTGCTTAGAATCTGTTTAGTTTATGTTTTAAAATGTTTTGAATCAAGCCATAATCTTAAATTCGTCCAAAATTGGGTTTAAGGTCAGAAACTGCCTAGTTAGTGTTTTTAGGCAGTTTTGAGTCTTTTGATGCGAACTAAGTAAGCACACAAATTAAAACCCTCTTGTGACAATTGTAGTATATAAATAAGTAGGGATCGTTCTTAACCGGGGATTAGGAGGGATTGCAAAATCACTTGGAAATTAACTCAAAAACGTAAAATAAAGTTTGAAACACTAAACTAGACTCAAAGAATACAAACTAAACAATAAAACACTAAAACAAATCAAAAGACTCAAAGAATACAAAACACTTATAAACACAAACTAAGACACTTTCTAACTAAATTGGACACTAAAGTAAAGGGGGATTGAGATTTTAACGAAAATAAATTAAATGCACAAATTGTAATTTAAAGGCAGAATTTAAATATGAATGTGATGAAATATGGAATGAATGCTAGCTAGAAGGTTCTTCTCCACACATGTTACACTTGCATACAAAATGATTTTCAGTTGGTCTTTCGATAAATTATGAAACTCAACACCCCGGGTTAATTAGGTCCGCTTAAATTAACCGTCAAGTTTTCCTTAAGTTAATGAATTGGATGGGTTAGCGCAACGCAATTCAAAACATTCTCCAAAAGTCCTTTACGTGAAAAGCACAATAAAGATACAATCAAAGATCATTAAGCATCATGAAAACTATAAGTATTGACGAGGCATTCGTTACTATGATGAGCATGAAACTAGTGCCAAGAATTCATTTAACGCGATTGTTTATAAGCAACCTCCACTACTTGTGAATATAAGTTCATAACTATTAGGTGAAACTCACTTATATTCTAGAGTCAAATTCATGCATGAAAATTAAGCGTGCACTCTCAATCAACATACATAAATAAGTTTATCGAACAAGCAGTTAAACAAATTGAATTCACCATTCATGAAATTCCAACCAAAAGTAATCAATTCATATTGCAAGCATAAACATGGTTTCGAATCACCCCCTAGCTAACTAGGGGGATTTAGCCTCTCATGTTCGCAAAAAGAGAAATACAATTGAATTTAAACATAAAGAACAAAGGATGGATTACACCTATAACGCCCAACGAATCCACTTGAATTTCTGCGCGTCTAAGTCCTCTTTCCTCTTCTCCTTGCTGCGGCAGTGAGGTTAAATGGATGATTTGGATGTTATTTTGGGTTGGGGATGGATTTAGGGAGGATTGGTGGTGCGGCAAGGTGGTGGAAATATGGGGGAAAGTGTGTAAGGTGGCTGGAATGGTGGAGGAAAGGTGCGGCTGTGTGGGAAAAACTGGAAGTGGCTGCACAGTTTTGGGAAAAATATGCGGCTGCTTTTCTTTTTGGTTTATTAGCTTCGGATGATGGTAGAAAAATGGGAAAAAGTGGCTGATTAAAAAATGGAATCAATGGGCACCCACGGCTGGAATCATTTTTTAGTTTATTAGGGTTTTTGATAAGTGGGGGGGCCACGGCTGAAAATGGAATGGTGGGATTATTGTATTAGGTTACGGTTTGTGAATGAATAATGGGAAATAGTGGCTGAAATAGCTTAGGCTTATGGAATGCACGGGTTAGGAATAATAAAATATGATATGGTTTATTAGGGTGATAATTAAATGGGGGGGGGGCCACGGCTAAATTGTAAAATGTAGGGTTTTAGAAAATGGAATTGGACCAAAGTGCCCTCCTTGCACGGCAAGGGAAGGGAATTAGGGTTAAGGCACGGCAAGGTTATGTAATTGGGCTAGGGCCTTGGTTTTGTGTCCTAAAATACGGACGTTTAAGTTTAGGAGAGGTTACCAAAACGGGAAACTTAGGGTTAACTTTCCCACTTCAAGTAGGAAACCTTGTTTGAGTAGGATTCCTCGTTTTGGTAAGAATTCATCGTTGGAGTAGGAATTCGTCGTTTCTTCAAGTCTTCAACTCATTCATTCCTCTTTCGCTCCAAAAGACTCCAATTGCATCTTCTTGCACACTTTGGCCTTATAATCTGAAAATACAACAAAGTGGACTTTAAACACTAAAATAGCTAAGAAACACAACATAAATGCACGAGAACAAGCTAATTAAGTCGCATGAATATGCTCCTATCAAATTCCCCCACACTTAACTTTTGCTAGTCCTCGAGCAAAACAAAACAACTAAAGTAAACAATACGAAACAAAACAAACAAAACATAACCTAAACCTTCCAACGTTTGCCTCAGGGATTTCCAATGAAACATGACATGTCAAAATCATTACGCACATAGTTTTAGTCTTACTTCCCCTTAAGCACATACTTAATCATAGTCACCATTCACTAGTTCGCATTTAATCAATTAAAACACATTTTGAATGTAGTAACATGCCTTAGAGAATTCCCTCATTCCTCACTAGTTATGCACTCAATTTTCACTCAGATTTTCTGACTACACACCCTACACTAGTTATATGTGAGAAGATTGATGTAAACATGAAAGACTAGTACTCACATATGTTATAACAAAGAACGCAATTTCTGGAGTAATTAAACGTGTTTAGATATGATCTCATGAATGGAATGCTACTACTTAGATGCGAGAACCAGTGACACCATATGCTCATACCAAATTCAAACTCCACAATTGAAATGCACAACACTCAAGATAGAAGTCAAGGGTTGTAACGGGGCTTGGGGTATTGGCTAACAAGGAAAGGTAGGGATAAACAAAAGTTCTTTAAGCAATAGCAAGTAAAGTAATGAAATTAAGACCTAGAATTCCCTTAGAATGCAGAAATCAACTTTTAGACAAATAGGGGAGATTCAAACAACTCTTAGGGCCTAATTCATTGTTTTGGGCCCTTACTTCAACAACCGATACTTTTCAATTTTTTTCTTTCATTTTTTTTTTTTTTTTTTTCTTTTCTTTTTTTTTTTTTTCTTTCTTTTCTTTTTTTTTTTTTTTTTTTTTTTTTAACCGTGCCTATGGCACAAAAACTCACATCAATAATCTTTCCCCCACACTTATTTCCTGCAACACATTAATCAAAAGGAATTCATTGCTTACTATGCTTCAAGAACAAGGGTACGGATGGTCCTAATCTAGGCTAGGTGAGGATGATATGGGTTAACAAAGAACATGGGCTAACATAGCTCAATGGAGTGAAACTTAAACACAAAATGAGTGAATGGCACATGGCTGTTTGGCTTTGATGGTGGTCACTACACAACTTCATCTTGAATATGTGGTATGCAAATCAATGACATGCTTTGAATGAAATGGGCATGAGTTCTAGCATTTGGAACTAAGTGATGAAACGCCTTCTAAGTAGTAACCAAGCAAAGAATAATGAGATCATGCAACGACTTTAGAAAACAATGATGCACAGATTTTAACTCTCCAAATAACGTTTAGGCTCAAGTCTCACAGGGATGTAGCGTTTGTTTAAGTTCATTCCTTCAAGCATGTTACAAAAACTAATTTTTATCATTTGTGATTACATGTGAATTCGTAAACTATAACTACAACCAAGCATAAACCAAAGAGTATATCAAACGTCCATCCATGTTTGTAACTTTCTTTAACCATCATGCAATTAAAAACCAAATTCTCATCATTGCATTGGAAGGTGACCTACGACACAAACAAACACAATTTTTCAAATTTTTATGAGATTTTCGGATTTTTAAGACAACACACTCTAAAACACTCTAAAATAGCTTAAAAACACTTAAAAACAGCAAAGAACAAGTTTAAACATGTTAGGTGGTAAAACCCTACGAATTTCATGCACAAAGTCTCAAAACAGAATGTTACCCCCCCACACTTAAACTAAACATTGTCCTCAATGTTTTAGACACAATTAAAAACATTACACAAAACATAAAGTAAGCAACAAAGGAAAGGGTTTAGGGACGCAAATCTGAGTGTGGAGCGATTCCCAAGTTCTTCCTTTGTTGATTGCATGGGTTGCCTCCCACGAAGCGCTTGCTTTAACGTCTTCCAGCCGGACGATGCTCCCTTGAAGGTTTATGGAACCCCACGGCATAGAGGGGTGCAACTACAATCTGTCCGACGAACCACTTCATGCTTTGGGTCCTTGAATGGAGTGGGATAATGATCCTTTCTTATTGTCGTGTTTTTCTTTTCTACATCAACACGAATTCTCCCACGACGTTTAATTCGATTCGGTACCTGCACCACACGAGGTAACCACCTATTAGTTGAATGGGAATCGAATTTGGAATAGGTGGCTTACCTTTGTTCGGCAAAGAAGTGGTAGCACAATGGACGGATGCACAAGGGTTGCTCATGGCCAATTGTGGTCCTTTCAAGATTGGAGCCGTGCACTCCTTGTTCTCTACTCCAAGTTCCTTCTGGTGGTAGTTCGAGAAACATCCTTCTTGATCTTTGTTGAACACTCCGTCCCTATGTGTTCAATTACATTAATGGCACAACAAGAACGAACATCATTAGTAGTCTCAATCGATTCAGGAATCTTAAAGTTAATCATATCACCACCAAAGGCCATAGTGACTGCTCCCTTGGCCACATCAATCTTGGTTTGAGCTGTTTTCATGAAAGGTCGTCCAAGTAAGAGTGGTGATGATGGAGAGTGTGCCGAATCTTCCATGTCAAGCACATAGAAATCTGCAGGAAAAATCAAATGGTCTACCTGCACCAAAACATCCTCCAAAACTCCTTTCGGTATGCATTAGATCGATCAGCTAGTTGAATAATAACACCATCCTTTTTAAGCTCTCCTAGATTCATAGATGCATAAACAGAATATGGCATGACATTAATTGAGGCACCTAAATCTAGCATGGCATGTTCGAACTTTGTATTTCCAATTACACAAGGGATAGTGAAACTACCTGGATCTTTGCATTTGGGAGGTAGTTTGCGTTGCAAGATGGCAGAGACATTCTCACTTACATGAACCACCTCTTTTTCTTGAATCCGTTTCCTTGTTGTACAAAGCTTTTTCAAGAACTTCGCATACTTCGGGATTTGCTTGATTGCATCCAAAAGGGGTATGTTGACTTGAACTTTTCTAAATGTCTCTAGAACATCTTTTTCCTCCTCTTCTTTCGTGGATTGCAAAAATCTGCTAGGAAAAGGAACATTGGGTGGAACAAAGTTAGAATTAATCAATTTTGACCCCAACTTACCTTTGGTGGCCGAATGAGATGAGTTGGATGCATTAATGTCCCTTGGTAGTTGCGGCAAAGGTGTTTGTACCCTTGCCGTGGGCTTGCTTGCTTCCTCCTCTTCATGTTGCAGCTTTTCATCCTCTTCTTCGCTTGATTTTGGTGGTTGGGGGGTGGTTCCAACTTCCTTGCCACTTCTCAAGGTAATTGCGTTGGCGGTTTCAAAGCCTCCCTTCGGATTTGGAATGGTTGAGCTAGGGAGCTTGCCTTGGTCTCGGAATTGCCCTACAAACTCCGCAATTTGGCCAATTTGTTTTTCCAATTGATCCACCCTCTTTTCTTGATTCTGCATCGCTTTGGCTTGATTTTCTTGCCCCTGAGACAAATTCGTTAGTAACTTCAGAAGTGTATCATTATCTAACGTGTTACCTGAACTTGTTTGGGCAGGTTGTGGAGGTGCTTGTGTGGGGACGAATGGCTTGGTGAAGAAGCCCGGAGGTTGTTGCCTAAAGCCTCCTTGTTGTGGTGGTTGTTGGGGCTCTCTCCATTTGAAGTTTGGGTGGTCTCTCCAACCTGGATTATAAGTGTTAGAATATGGGTCGTTCCTCGGTTGGTTTTGACCCTGAAATCCAATCGCGTTGGCGCTTTCCCAACCACCATTTTCTATGAGTTGCGGGCACTTCTCAGAAGCATGTCCTTGGATCGAACACACCCCGCATACAACCGGTCCTTGCATCCTCATGCCTTCGGCCATCTGAGACACAATGGAGGTAAGATTAGCTAACTGTGAATGAATATCAGGTGTGGAACTTACCTCATGAACCTGCTGCCGTGGGGGTCCTCTTTGTCCCACTCCTTCATATTGTTGAGCGTTCAACGCTCGGTTCGCGATCAAGACCTTGGCATCCCTGGGCGTCTTGTCCACCAATGCTCCACCCGCCGATGCGTCGAGCATTTGTCGTTCGATTGGCAGGAGCCCCTCGTAGAAGTATTGCAGAAGCAACTCCTCCTTCATCTGGTGCTGTGGACAAGAAGCAACAAGAGATTTAAAACGTTCATAGTACGTAGGAAAAGACTCACCATCTTCTTGCTGGATTCCACTTATCCTTTTTCGTAAAAGGATGATTCGAGAAGTTGGGAAAAACTTCTCCAGAAAGGCCCTCTTCATGCTCTCCCACGATGTAACGGTTCCGGGAGCTAAGTCGTACAACCAATCCTTGGCTTTGTCCATCAAAGAAAATGGAAAAGCCTTCATCTTCAATATACTTCCGTCAACGTTGACGGGAGTCATACTTGAGCACACCACCTCGAATTCCTTTAGATGCTTGTTCGGATCCTCCATGGACATCCCATGGTACTTCGGAATGTGGTGGAGCAAGCTTGACTTCAACTCAAACTCCTCGGTCTTCCCTTCGGCCGGTGGGGGATATTGGATGCACAAAGGTGCTGCATTAGCCAATCCCGAAGCGGAAAGCTCCTTAAGTGTCCGGTTGTCTACGGCCATGTCTTGGACTTCTTCAAATACTCTTGCCGTGGGTTCCTCAAAGATCCCTGCCGTGGCCTCTTCTTCCTCTTCTAAAACTTGTTCTTCAAGCTCAGGTTCCGGGCTTGGCGGATTTGATTCGTGATGCTTCTTCCTTCGTCTCAAAGTTCTCTCAAAATCGCTGTCAAAGTCTGAGATATGCTCACGAATCGGTTGAGAACTCCGAGTCATGCACTAGTACCTAAAACAAGGAAAACAAAACAAAATCAGAAACTTCAACAAAATAAATAAATAAACAGAAATTAAACAATCCAAGGGATTAGCAAAGTTGCTAATCCCCGGCAACGGCGCCAAAAATTTGATGCGAACTAAGTAAGCACACAAATTAAAACCCTCTTGTGACAATTGTAGTATATAAATAAGTAGGGATCGTTCTTAACCGGGGATTAGGAGGGATTGCAAAATCACTTGGAAACTGACTCAAAAACGTAAAATAAAGTTTGAAACACTAAACTAGACTCAAAGAATACAAACTAAACAATAAAACACTAAAACAAATCAAAAGACTCAAAGAATACAAAACACTTATAAACACAAACTAAGACACTTTCTAACTAAATTGGACACTAAAGTAAAGGGGGATTGAGATTTTGACGAAAAAAAATTAAATGCACAAATTGTAATTTAAAGGCAGAATTTAAATATGAATGTGATGAAATATGGAATGAATGCTAGCTAGAAGGTTCTTCTCCACACATGTTACACTTGCATACAAAATGATTTTCAGTTGGTCTTTCGATAAATTATGAAACTCAACACCCCGGGTTAATTAGGTCCGCTTAAATTAACCGTCAAGTTTTCCTTAAGTTAATGAATTGGATGGGTTAGCGCAACGCAATTCAAAACATTCTCCAAAAGTCCTTTACGTGAAAAGCACAATAAAGATACAATCAAAGATCATTAAGCATCATGAAAACTATAAGTATTGACGAGGCATTCGTTACTATGATGAGCATGAAACTAGTGCCAAGAATTCATTTAACGCGATTGTTTATAAGCAACCTCCACTACTTGTGAATATAAGTTCATAACTATTAGGTGAAACTCACTTATATTCTAGCGTCAAATTCATGCATGAAAATTAAGCGTGCACTCTCAATCAACATACATAAATAAGTTTATCGAACAAGCAGTTAAACAAATTGAATTCATCATTCATGAAATTCCAACCAAAAGTAATCAATTCATATTGCAAGCATAAACATGGTTTCGAATCACCCCCTAGCTAACTAGGGGGATTTAGCCTCTCATGTTCGCAAAAAGAGAAATACAATTGAATTTAAACATAAAGAACAAAGGATGGATTACACCTAGAACGCCCAACGAATCCCCTTGAATTTCTGCGCGTCTAAGTCCTCTTTCCTCTTCTCCTTGTTGCGGCAGTGAGGTTAAATGGATGATTTGGATGTTATTTTGGGTTGGGGATGGATTTAGGGAGGATTGGTGGTGCGGCAAGGTGGTGGAAATATGGGGGAAAGTGTGTAAGGTGGCTGGAATGGTGGAGGAAAGGTGCGGCTGTGTGGGAAAAACTGGAAGTGGCTGCACAGTTTTGGGAAAAATATGCGGCTGCTTTTCTTTTTGGTTTATTAGCTTCGGATGATGGTAGAAAAATGGGAAAAAGTGGTTGATTAAAAAATGGAATCAATGGGCACCCACGGCTGGAATCATTTTTTAGTTTATTAGGGTTTTTGATAAGTGGGGGGGCCACGGCTGAAAATGGAATGGTGGGATTATTGTATTAGGGTTACGGTTTGTGAATGAATAATGGGAAATAGTGGCTGAAATAGCTTAGGCTTATGGAATGCACGGGTTAGGAATAATAAAATATGATATGGTTTATTAGGGTGATAATTAAATGGGGGGGGGCCACGGCTAAATTGTAAAATGTAGGGTTTTAGAAAATGGAATTGGACCAAAGTGCCCTCCTTGCACGGCAAGGGAAGGGAATTAGGGTTAAGGCACGGTAAGGTTATGTAATTGGGCTAGGGCCTTGGTTTTGTGTCCTAAAATACGGACGTTTAAGTTTAGGAGAGGTTACCAAAACGAGAAACTTAGGGTTAACTTTCCCACTTCAAGTAGGAAACCTTGTTTGAGTAGGATTCCTCGTTTTGGTAAGAATTCATCGTTGGAGTAGGAATTCGTCGTTTCTTCAAGTCTTCAACTCATTCATTCCTCTTTCGCTCCAAAAGACTCCAATTTGCATCTTCTTGCACACTTTGGCCTTATAATCTGAAAATGCAACAAAGTGACTTTAAGTCCTTTGAGTCCTTTGAGTCTTTGTATTGTCCAAATTAGTTAGAAAGTGTCTTAGTTTGTGTTTATAAGTGTTTTGATTCAATTTGTTGCACAAATTCGTCCAAATTCACCAAGATGCTCAAAACTGCCCAGAAAGTGTTTTTAAGGCAGTTTTGAGTGTTTTGGGTGATGTTTGAGTCTTTTGGTTTGTTTTAGTGTTTTAAGCGTTTAGTCTCGCATTCTTTGAGTCTAGTTTAGTGTTTTAAACTTTATTTTACGTTTTTGAGTCAGTTTCCAAGTGATTCACAATCCCTCCTAATCTCCGGTTAAGAACGATCCCTACTTACATACTTACTACAATTGATAAAAAGAGGGTTTAATTTGTGTGCGTATAATTCTGACATCAACCTCTTAACCTTTCCTTTTCCCTTGCCGTGCAAGGGGGTCCTTATTTCCTATTTTTCTGCACTTAAACACATTCCCTTTTCAAATAAAACCCTAGCCGCATATTTTAGCCAATTTCCTTTTAGTTTCTGATTTGATTTCCTAATTCTAGAAGCCTTTGACTTAATTTTAGTTAACCAAAATAAGTTAGGGTTTTAATTTCTGAAAACCCTTTTTAATACTTGGACTTAAGCCGCACCCGAGGAGGATTCTTTCATCATTCCATACATTGCCGCAGCCACCATCATTCTTCCACCTTCAATCCGCAACGTTCCATCCATTGCAGCCACCATTCTACACCTCCATACACTTACACACCATTGCATCCACCTTCCACCTCTTTGCCGCAACCCTTTACCATCCTAAATCCCTTCCTAAACCAAAATCACATCCAAAATCACCCTAAGACCTCTGTGCCGTAGCAAGGAGAAGAAGAAAGAGGAGCTTGAACGTGCAGAAATTCAAAGTGGAATCGTTGGGCGTTCTAGGTGTAATCAATCTTTTGTTCTCTATGTTTAATTTCAATTTTGTTTCTCTTTCTGTGAATATGAGAGGCTAAACCCCTAGTTAGCTAGGGGGTGATTCAAAACCATGTATATGCTTGCAATATAAATTGATTACCTTCAGTTGGAATTTCATGAGTTGTGGATTCAATTTGTTTAACTGCTTGTTTGATAACTTATTCGTGTTGATGCGCAAATAGTTAAGCACACAAATTAACCCTCTTGTTGTCAAATTGTAGTAAGGATGCAAGTAGGGATCGTTCTTGGACCGGGGATTAGGAGGGCTTGCTAAAACCTCTAAACTAACTTGAAAACAAAAAAACAAAGTTAAAAACGTTCACAAAGACTCAAAGGACTCAAAACAGGTTCAAAAGACTCAAAACTGCCTAAAAACACTAACTAGGCAGTTTTCTGACCTTAAACACAAATTTGGACGAATTTAAGATTATAGGTTGATTCAAAACACTTTAAAGCACAAACTAAACAGATTCTAAACACTCTAGAACAAGAAAGTAAAGGGGGGTTTTGTTTTGACGAAAATTCAAATAACAAAACAAGATAACAAACTAGGCAGATTGTAAAACGAATTCCTTGAAAACAAGATGATGGATGGATTAGTTAGAGGTCCATTCTCCACACATGACACATTTGTATATGAATCGATTCTCCAATTGCTTTTCACTAACTATGATGCTCAACACCCCAAGTTAACCGTGATGCACTAATTAACCTTCAAATCTTCCTTATGTCAATGAATTGGATGATGCATGCGACAATTCATATTATTCTCCAACGGTCCTCAACATGAATGCATAGAAGAGATACAATGGGAGATCATTATGCTCTATGAAAATTATAAGTGTTGACGAGGCAATTGTAACTATGAACGCATGAAACTCTTGCCAAGAATTCAATTAACTCGGTTGTGACTAGCAACCTTCACTACTCATGTTTATAAACTTGTGACGATTAGGTGAAACTTGTTTATAAACTAGCATCAAGTTCATGCATGACAACTAAGTATGCATCCTTAATCAACATACAAGAACAAGTTATGAATAAAATAGATAATTGAATTGCAATCACAACTTATCAAATCACAATTGGAAGAAATCGATTTATATCTCAAACATGTTCATGGCTTCAAACTTTCCCCTAACTAATTAGGGGTTTAGCCACTCATGATTACAGCAAACTTAGAAGATAATAATAAAGTTAACATTGAAAACAAGAACGAAGTACACCCAAAACGCTCCAATCTGCAAGCATGAAACGTTCTAGGCCTTCTTCCTCTCCTAGTTTCTGCGGCACAAGGGTTAAGGTGAGTTTAGGGGGTTATGGATGATGTGGGATGAGGGGTTTAGAGTTGGGATGGATGTAGGGGATGGCAAGGCTTGTTTCTGGGCAGAAAATATGAAGAATGGTGAAGTATGGAGGTGTTAGAGAGAGGGGATGAATTTCTGGCGTGAATGGTGAATGAATGAATGTTTTGTGGCTGCAATAAAGAGGTATATGTATAGGATTTCAGGAATTAAAACCCTAGGTTATTTAGGTAATCAGAATTTAAGTCAAAAGCTTTTAGAAATAGGAAATCAAATCAGAAAAGTGAAGGAAACTACCTAAAACCCACGGCAAAGGACTTAAACACAATAGGAATGTGTTTAATGCAATGAAATAAGAAAGAATCATCCCCCTTGCACGGCAAGGAAGAGGGAAGGTCAATGGATGTGCACGGCAAGGGTTTAGGGGAAATAGTGATGCGAGAATTATACGCACACAAATTAAACCCTCTTTTTGTCAAATTGTAGTAAAGATGTAAGTAGGGATCGTTCTAGACCGGGGATTAGGAGGGATTGCTAAACACTTGGAAACTGACTTATAAACTCAAAAACAAAGTTTAAAACACTAAACTCGACTCAAAGAATGCAAAACTAAACTTTAAAACACTAAAACAAACCAAAAGACTCAAAACAGCACCAAAACACTCAAAACTGCCTTAAAAACACTTTCTGGGCAGTTTTGAGCACTTTGAGTACTTTGGACGAATTTGGGTAACAAATTGAATCAAAACACTTATAAACACAAACCAAAACACTTTCTAACTAATTTGAACAATACAAAGACTCAAAGGACTCAAAACAAGTTCAAAAGACTCAAAACTGCCTAAAAACACTTTCTGGGCAGTTTTGAGCACTTTGAGTACTTTGGACGAATTTGGGTAACAAATTGAATCAAAACGCTTATAAACACAAACCAAAACACTTTCTAACTAATTTGAACAATACAAAGACTCAAAGGACTCAAAACAAGTTCAAAAGACTCAAAACTGCCTAAAAACACTAACTAGGCAGTTTCTGACCTTAAACCCAAATTTGGACGAAATTAAGTTGTAACTTGACTGAAGACTCTTAAAAACACAAACTAAATTGATTTCTAACTAATTTGGACATTAAAGTAAGGGGGGATTGAGTTTTGGACGAAATTAAACTAATTGCACAGATTCTAATTAAAAACAGAATGTAAATATGAATGTGATGGATTTGAATGGATGGGATGACTAGCTAAGGGGTTCATCTCCACACATGTTACACTTGCATAATAAAAAGATTTCCAATTGCATTTCAATAAACCATGAATTCTCAACGCCCCGGGTTAATTAGATCCGCTTAAATTAACCGTCAAGTTTTCCTTAAGTTAATGAATTGGATGATTGCATACGACAACCCAAAGCATTCCTCAAAAGTTCCCTACATGAATTGAATAATAGAGATACAAGCAAGAATCATTAAGCAACATGAAAACTATAAGTGTTGACGAGGCATTCCTTACTATGATTGCATGAAACTTATGCCAAGAATATGTTTAATGCGATTGTTTATAAGCAACCTCCACTACTTGTGAATATAAGTTCATAACTATTACGTGAAACTCACTTATATTCTAGCGTCAAATTCATGCATGAAAATCAAGCGTGAACTCTCAATAAGCATACATAAATAGGTTATCAATCAAATAGTTAAACAAATTGAATTCACAACTTATGAAACGCAATTAGAAGTAATCAAATCAAAATGCAAGCATAAACATATATTTCGAATCCCCCCCTAACTAGGGGGTTTTAGTTCCTCATGATACAAAACAAAGAGAATCAAAGAAATGCCTAAACATTCCAACAACTCAAACTTGAATTGTATGAACGTTTAGGCCCTCTTCTCTTCCATTCCTCATTCGTACAAAACAAAGGGTATTGAAATTAAACATTGAAATCAAAGAAACACCTAAACATTCCAACAACTCAAACTTGAATTGTATGAACGTTTAGGCCCTCTTATCTTCCTCTTCGTTGTAGCACAAGGCCTAGGATAGTTTGATGGTGTGAATGGTTTGGGGAGTGGATGAATTTCTGAATATGGAAGAGTGTATTGTGTATGAATGGGAATGAATGAATTGTGGCTGCAATGGATGCTTATTTATAGGTGAAAAGGAGGGAATATGACAGCTAGGAACTTGGTGGAAATCTGGAATGGTGATGGGAGATGCATGTGGCTGATTTATGCATGTGATTAAAGGGTAGTGACAGCTAGGTTATGATGATGAATGCATGTGCAAAGTTGGTTGAATGATTATGGGTGCATGTGGCTGATTTATGGTGCAATGATGAAAGGCAAAGTGCATGTGGCTGATTTGTGAAGGGAATGCATGTGGAATGAATGTGTGAATGATGGCAGATTGTGTATGTGAATGATTAGGGTGAATGTGCATGTGCTTTGACAGCTAGGTTGAATAAATTAAAGGGAGTGCATGTGGCTTGGCTGGAATGATTGGAATGCAATCTGAAATGGAATGTGTTGGTGTGAATTTCTAGTACAAAGGGCCTCCTTTGGTCTTCAATTTCGTCCATCTACTTGGCTTCAAGTATATGCAATCCATTTAACGCCCCAAACTACTCCAAAATGGACCAAAATGCACCATTTTGCATACTTTGCCCTTAGAACCTGAAAACACACAAAAGAAGCATAAAGGACTAAAATAACTAAAGAAACATAACGTAAATGCACGAGAACAAGCATTTAAGTCGCATGAATATGCTCCTATCAAATACCCCCACACTTATCTTTTGCTAGTCCTCGAGCAAAACAGAAAGAAAAACAAAACAAAACGAAACGAAACAAAACAAGTAAAACACAACCTAAACCTTCCAACAATCGTCTTAGGGATTTCCAATGCACATGACATGTTAAAAATCATCATTCCCACAGATTTTAGTCATCTTCACACTTAATTACATTCTTAATCACAGTCACCACATACTATTTCACAATTAAGCATTTAAAACCATGTTTTGAATGTAGTAACATGCCTTAGAGAATTTGCTCAATTCCTCACAAGATATGCACTCAATTTTTACTCAGATTTTCTGACTACACACCCTACACTAAGTATATGTGAGAAGATTGATGTAAACATGAAACCGAACACTCACATATATGTATCACAAAGAACGCAATTTCTGGAGTTAATAAGCATGTTTAGATATGATCTCATGAATGGAATGCTACTACTTAGACGCGAGAACCAGTGACACCATATGCTCATACCAAGTTCAAACTCCACAAATTGAAACACATAACACTCAAGATTGAAGTCACGGGTTGTAATGGGGTTCGGGGCGTGTGGATAACAAAGAAGGGATATGGAAAACAAAGGTTCTTAAAGAAATAGTGAGCAAAGCACTTGAATCAACTTAGAATTCACTTTTGAATGAAAACTCAACTTTTGAACAAAAAGGGAGAATTTAGACAATTTACGGCCAGAATTGGTGTTTTGGACCCTTTCTTCAATCACTCATTCTTTCATTTTTTTCAAGTTTTTTTTTTATTTTCTTTTGAATCTCAAAACATACATAAACACTTAAACATTCTCTCCCCCACACTTATTTTCTTTCATAATGTAACTCAAAAGGAATTCAATTAAGTCATGCTCACTATCTTTTAAGAACAAGGGTGGGGATTGTCCTAAATTAGGCTAGGTGAAGAAAATGTGGGTAAACAAAGAATAAAGGCTAAACAAGGCTCAACGGGGTTAAAACTTACAACATATACGAAATATGGGAAGTAAGGCTATTTGGCTATGGTGGTGCTCACTACACAACTTCTTCTTGAATATGTGTTATGCAAATCAATAACATGCTTTGAATGAAATGGGCATGAGTTCTAGCATTTGGAACTATTTGATGAAACGCCTTCTAAGTAGTAACCAAGCAAAGAATAATGAGATCATGCAACGACTTTAGAAAACAAGAAATCACAGATTATACTCTCCAAAGAACGTTATAGGCTCAAGTCTCTCAGGGTTGTAGCGTTTGTTTGAGTTCCTTCCTTCAGGCATGTTACAAAAACGAATTTTTCTTTTATGATTGCATGTGAAGTCATACATTATAACCATAACCAAGCATATACCAAGAGTAAATCAAACTTTTCTCTATGTTTATAACACTTTTTAACAGTCATGCACTTACAAACCAAATCCTTATCATTGTGTTGGAAGGTACCCTAAGACACAAACACACACACAAAAACAACTTTAAAACAACTCTTTTTGGGTTTTTCAAAACAATTTTTCAAATTTTTATGGGATTTTCGAATTTTTAAGTCAAAACACACTAAAACAGTTTAAAAACATTTTAAAACAGCAAGGAACAACACTTGAAGTTATGGGTGATAAAATCCAACGAATTTGCATCAACATACTTAGTTACCCCCCCCCCCCCCCCCCCACATTGTCCTCAATGTTTTAAGCTTAAAACACACCAAACAAAAGTAAACATATAAAAAGCAACTAAACATACTCAACATGGCAGAATGTATCTAACAAAGAGAAGAGTTTAGGGATGCAAATCTGGTTGTGGAGTGTAAATTCCATCTTCTCCTTGGTGATTGCGGTGAGGCTTCATCGTGAGTTTTTCCACAGGCTACTCTTGAACTGAGCTGGAGATTCTTTTGGTTTCCTCCGATCGTTGATTTTCCTTTATGCTACTCTTGAACTGGGCAGCAGGATTCTTTTGGTCTCCCCCGAAGGTCTGAGCTTACTCCTTTTATCTGTTTCTTTGTTCAATCTCTCCAATTCGTATTGAAGAGGGTTAGAGGATAGCTCAGCATATGCTTGTCTCCTCATGCTTCAATGTATCTTTTTCCTTTGCCTTACTTGCTCCCCTTTGCAGAAGTGGTCCCTTCTCTGGAAGTGTATCAACCGTTGAAGATGACTACTCGAGAGCAACGCTAGGTAAGCAACCAGGGAATAGAGTCCAGATAGACTCCAAGTGCCGGCTGATTGCTTCTTTCACTTTGCCATGCAAGTAATATCAAGGACAAAGGAAAAGACAGGGAAAGAGCATGATATGAGATACCTTTGCTTTCGCCCTTGATGATATGAGATACCTTTGCTTTCGAAGAGGCAGCGAATGAATCCACATGCTTCGATCCATCGTTTCCTCTTGCCTCCTTTATACTCCAGGCATTTGGTATCTTCTTTGGGGGATACATCCATGGTTGAAAGTGTGTTCTCAAGAGAAGGAGAAAACTGAGCATGTTTGAGAGGGTTGGTTGCATTTACATTCTCGGCCGAGAAGGAAAGTCATGCGCTTCTGGGTGTATGCCTTGCCATGAATGTTGATGTATATAGGAATTGTAATGGCATGTGGCAATGCGGATGCGGAAATTACCTCCACGCGTCTTCAGCTTTGTCAGAGAGCTTTTGACACAATGGCACGCGTTTTCTGAAAAGCCGGGAGCTTTCGACAAAGTGGCACACGCTTTCTGAAAAGCCGGGAGCTTTCGGCTTTGTCTCCCACGCTTGTCTGCAAAAGTGTGCAGCTGATTTCTCGCCTTCCACGCGTCTTCTGAAAAGTTGGGAGCTTTGGACAAAGTTACACACGCTTTCTGAAAAGCCGGGATTGCGTCGACGAGCTGGCGATCTTTACGCCGGAAATTCCGATTTTGAAGAGTGGTGTCTCTTCATTTCTGAATCAGTGAACGCCTCTCCTTTAATAGAGGTGATCGATCACCTCTAGCATGCACACTTGAAAATTGCCCAGAAATCGTCTCCGGCCCGTCGAGATTTCACTCCATCCAACCCTTCTGTTTTAACTTCTTGAAAAATGGCTAGCTCATCTAACCCATCGAACATTTGCTTAGATTTGAGTCTAAGCAATGATCCTGTTGCGCCGCGTCAGGATAAGGTATGGTGCCCGTCTTTCTTATCTTCTCATGGCCCTCTTACAGATGAGGGCTCTGTGATGACGGATGCAACAACGACTACGATAATAGCTCAGAACCTCCTCACTCCCAAAGATAGTTAGCTGCTTTCAGGACGGTCCGATGAGTTGGCCGTTCAAGAGTCCCTGGCTCTCAGTGTTCAGTGCGCTGGCTCTGTGTCCAACATGGGCCAACGCCTACTTGCTCGCTCCCGTCAGGTTGAATCCTTGATGGCGGAGGTGGAGAGTCTTAAGCAGGAGATCAAACAGCTTAAGTACGAGAATCGAAGTTTGCACGTGCTTGCCAACAATTATTCGACAGGCATGAAGAGGAAGCTTGATGAGCTTGATGACCGTCAAAGGCTTGCGGCTTTCTTCCAGAGGCATCTTTTCCCTGGGTCATCCAGCATTCCACCAAGGATTGGGGCCTTGAATGATCTATCTTCGGTGCCTCCCGCTCCTATGCCTCTTGCTCCGATGCCTTCTGCTCTGATGCCTCCTGCTCCGATGCCTCCCGCTCCGAGAGTGTTGCCACGTAGTGGGGCCTCACGTACACAACCCTTGTGAAGGCTCCACCTTTCTCTTTCTCTGTTAGATACATTTGTAATTTCTCGAAAATTAATGAACAAGCTTTGTTTTATTCAGTGCATTGGGTTGCCTCCCAAGTAGCGCTTTCTTTTACGTCTTGCAGCCGGACGAAGCCTTCTTAGGCTCAATTGGAACCCACGGCATGGAATTTATCTTTGAATGGGGGGTGATACTTGAGATGATCCGGTAATGGTTTAAATTCTAGAGTGGGTGCCTGGATCATTAACAGCATATCAGTATAAAACAAAATTGAAATTCGGGGAGGCGGCTTACCTGTGTGCTCCAACAAGAACTCAATGACAAACACCACTCCCTTGAAAGTTTCAGGGATATTGGACTTGGCCAGATTGCATGTGATGGTTATGACTTGTCCAATGTCGTTCTAACCGGGGATTAACTAGGGATGCTAATCTACTCTAAACTGACTTAAAACACAAAATTAAACTTTAAAACACTGACCTAGACCTATATGACTCAAAACAACTTAAAAAGACTCAAAACAGCCCAAAACACTCAAATAGACTCAAACTAGACTCTAAAGGGTGATTTGGACGAAATTTAACTAACTTAGACTCAAAACACTAATTTGGACAGATTCGAACACTTTTCTAACTAATCTAACATACTTAATAAATTGGGGAATTGATTTGGACGAATTAATTAAAATGGACAGATTGTAAATTAAACAGATTAGGCACTAAACTAGGTGAATTGAATGGGAAAAAGGCTAGTTAGGGGGTTCTTCTCCACACATGCACATATGTAACATAAATTGATTTCCAGATTTTATTCCTTTTAAACCATGAATGACAATGCCCCAAATTAATTGTGAAAAGCACAAATTAACTCTCAGATTTTCCTAGTTTCATTGAATTGGATGGAATACACATCGACAATCAAATTATTCTTATCAAATTCCCTACATGAACTGCATAATAGAGATAAAATCAAAGATCATTAAGCTTTTTGAAAACCCTAAGCATTGACTAGGCATTTGTAACTATGAATTGCATGATACTCTTGCCTAGAATTTACTTAATACAATCATGACTAGTGATTTCCACTACTTATGAATATAAGGTCATAACGATTAGGTGAAATTTCCTTATATCCTAGGATCAAATTCGTGTATGAAAACTAAGTATGCATCCTTAATCAACACACAAGAACAAGTTCTCAATAAATCAATTAAGTAAATCACATCCACAATTCAAGAAACAAAATCTGGAGGAAATCAATTCATATAAAACATATGCCCATGGCTTTGAATTCACCCCTAACTAAGAAAAACTTAGTTACACATGTTCATAACAATTGAAAAGCAAATTAAAATAAACATGGAAACGAAACGAGGGAAGAAAGAACTCCCAAGTTCTCCAATGGATGCAGGTTTCTTGCGGCACAAGGTCTCCTCCTCCTATGGAAGCCACGGCACTCCTTCTTCTCCCTAGGATTTGCGGCACAAGTGTATTTCTGAATGAATGGTGGCTGCTGTGAATGGATGAATGAATTGAAGGATGGCTGCCTAGGGTGTCTAAGGGGTGCGGCAGATGTGTATGAAGGTGGATGGAGGTGTATGGAGGTGTATGGAGGTGAAGAATGGATGATGGAGGTTGCGGCATAAGGGTTTTCTGTATAGCATCGGGGGTGTACGAAATTTTGGCTGATTTTATGCTTATATAGTCCTAGGGTTAAGTAGATTAGGGTTAGGCTTAACAGATTTAGTGGACTAGGGCCCTAGAATTCGGCTATGGTTAATCAAATCCACCTAGGAGGAGGTTTTGGCCCACTTAGTTTCATAATAGGCTTGTGTAACCCAACTCCAAAGGGGATTAGGCCTTGGAAATTGATAGGAGCATATTTATGCGACTTAATTGGCTTGTTCGCATGCATTTACATTGTGTTTCCTTAGTTATTTTAGTCATTTATGCCATTTTCGTGTGTTTTTAGGTTCATATGGCTAAGGAAGCAAAAAGGTGCATTTTAGAGCATTTTGGAGCAAAATTGGGCGTGGAATGGATAGCTTATGTTTGGAGCAAAAGGAATGGACGAAATTGAAGACCTAATGAAGTTAGGATTCCTAATCACAAGAGGATTCCTAATCAAATGAGGAATCCTAGTCAAAGAAGGTTTCCTACTTGAAGTAGGAAAGTTAAGCCAAGGTTTCCTATTTTGGTTTAATCTTTCCTAATCCTTAAAGACTCCATATTTCAGCAAGATCAAAGGTTCCTACCTATTCTAGGTCACAACAACAACATCCCTTGCAACCTTAAGCCATGCCGTGTGTCCCCTTGGTATTTCCCTTCCTTGCCGTGCAAGGAAGGGCTTTGTTTCCTATTCTAACTACTTAAACTCCTTCCTTTTTCATACCAATCTCAGCCATAACTCACATACCCTTTTATATTGCTAAATCCTTGCCTAAATTCAGAAATAAATGACATTCCCTTTCTCTCTAACCTTTGCCGCAAGTCACATTCCTATTCCTTTCAATTTCTGATTTTTGTGTTCCTATTCTTCAAAGATTTAGAATTAATTCCTTTCCTATATCACATCCGCACCTCCCTTGACCTTTCCTCTTCCTTGCCGTGCAAGGGAGATGGTTCTTTCCTATTTCCTTGCATTAAAACACATTCCTTTTGTGTTTTATGCCATTGCCACAACTTTTAGCTTGTTTCCTTTAAATTTCTGATTTGATTTCCTATTTCTAGCAGCTTTTGACTTAATTTCTCTTTACCTAAATAACCTAGGGTTTTAAATCCTCAAATCATATAAATAAACATCCTTGTTGCAGCCATAAAGATTCTATTCATTCACCATTCACGCCAGAAAATCATCTCATCCCTCTAACACATCCATACTTCACCATTCTCCATAATTTCTGCCCATAACCAACCCTTGCCGTCCCCTACATCCATCCCAAACCTAAATCCATCATTCTACATCATCCATAACCCCTAAACTCACCAGAACCTCTTGTGCCATAGCAAAGGAGAGGAAGAAGATTGCTTGAAGATTCTAGCTATTCAACATTGGATCGTTGGAGTATTTAGGTGTCCTCTTTCTTATATTTACAATGTATAAATCTGTTTTCCTTTGTTTTGTGAACATGAGGAACTAAGCCTTTTGGCTAGGGGGCTATTCAATACCATGATGATGCTTGCAAGATGAATTGATTACATCCAATTGTTATTTCATAAGTTGTGAATTTAATTTGCTTAACTGTTTGATTGATAACTCATTCTTGTGTGTTGATTAAGGTGGCCACTTAGTTTTTCATGCAGGGATTTGAAGCTAAAATATAAGGGAATTTCACCTAATAGTTATAACCTTATATTTGCTAGTAGTGGAGGTCGTTCATCGACGATCGCGTTAAGTGAATTCTTGGCAAAAGTTTCATGCTTTTCATAGTAACAATTGCCTCGTCAATACTTATAGTTTTCATGAAACTTAATGATCTTTGATTGTACCTTTATTGTGCTTTTCACGTAAGGGACTTTTAGTGAATGTTTTGAGTTGTTGTATGCGCTTTCCCATCCAATTCAATAACTTAAGGAAAACTTGAAAGTTAAAAAAATGCTGTTCACGGTTAACTTGGGGTATTGAGTTTCATGATTTATTGAAAGAAGCAATTGGAAATCAATTTGAATGCAAGTGTGTCATGTGTGGAGAAGAACCCTCTAGTTAGCTCATCATTCATCAATTCACCTCATTTAGTCTAAAGAATCTGTTTTCTTTGTCCTTGTCTTAATTTACTTAATTTTCGTCAAAACCAATTCCCCCTTTACTTTAAAGTGTTAGATTAGTTAGAAATCAATTTAGTTGATGTTTTTAAGTGTTTTGAGTCAAGTGATTGATGCGAACTAAGTAAGCACACAAATTAAAACCCTCTTGTGACAATTGTAGTATATGTATAAGTAGGGATCGTTCTTAACCGGGGATTAGGAGAGATTGCAAAATCACTTGGAAACTGACTCAAAAACGTAAAATAAAGGTTAAAACACTAAACTAGACTCAAAGAATGCAAAGCTACACACTTAAAACACTAAGACAAATCAAAAGACTCAAAACAGCCCCAAAACACTCAAAACTGCCTTAAAAACACTTTCTGGGCAGTTTTGAGCACTTTGGTGAATTTGGACGAATTTGTGTAACAAAATGAATCAAAACACTTATAAACACAAACTAAGACACTTTCTAACTAAATTGGACACTAAGGTAAAGGGGGATTGAGGTTTTGACGAAAATAAATTAAATGCACAGATTGTAATTTAAAGGCAGATTGTAAATATGAATGTGATGAAAATATGGATGAATGCTAGCTAGAAGGTTCTTCTCCACACATGTTACACTTGCATAGAAGATGATTTTCAGTTGGTCTTTCGATAAATTATGAAACTCAACACCCCGGGTTAATTAGGTCCGCTTAAATTAACCGTCAAGTTCTCCTTAAGTTAATGAATTGGATGGGTTAGCGCAACGCAATTCAAAACATTCTCCAAAAGTCCTTTACGTGAAAGCACAATAAAGATACAATCAAAGATCATTAAGCATCATGAAAACTATAAGTGTTGACTGATGCGAGAATTATACGCACACAAATTAAACCCTCTTTTTATCAATTGTAGTAAGTATGTAAGTAGGGATCGTTCTTAACCGGGGATTAGGAGGGATTGCAAATCACTTGGAAACTGACTCAAAAACGTAAAATAAAGTTTAAAACACTAAACTAGACTCAAAGAATGCGAGACTAAACGCTTAAAATACTAAAACAAACCAAAAGACTCAAACATCACCCAAAACACTCAAAACTGCCTTAAAAACACTTTCTGGGCAGTTTTGAGCACTTTGAGTACTTTGGACGAATTTGGGTAACAAATTGAATCAAAACACTTATAAACACAAACCAAAACACTTTCTAACTAATTTGAACAATACAAAGATTCAAAGGACTCAAAACAAGTTCAAAAGACTCAAAACTGCCTAAAAACACTAACTAGGCAGTTTCTGACCTTAAACCCAAATTTGGACGAAATTAAGTTGTAACTTGACTCAAGACTCTTAAAAACACAAACTAAATTGATTTCTAACTAATTTGGACATTAAAGTAAAGGGGGATTGAGTTTTTGACGAAATTAACTAAAATGCACAGATTGTATTTAAAAACAGATTGTAAAGATGAATGTGATGGAATTGAATGGATGGGATGGCTAGCTAAGGGGTTCATCTCGACACATGTTACACTTGCATAATAAAAAGATTTCCAATTGCATTTCAATAAACCATGAATTCTCAACACCCCAAGTTAACCGTGATGCACTAATTAACCTTCAAATCTTCCTAACGTTATTGAATTGGATGATTGCATACGACAACCCAAAACATTCCCCACAAGTCCCCTACATGATTGCATAATAGAGATACAAGCAAGAATCATTACGCTCTATGAAAATTATAAGTGTTGACGAGGCATTCGTTACTATGATTGCATGAAACTTATGCCAAGAATTCGTTTAACGCGATTGTTTATAAGCAACCTCCACTACTTGTGAATATAAGTTCGTAACTATTAGGTGAAACTCACTTATATTCTAGCGTCATATTCATGCATGAAAATTAAGCGTATACTCTCAATAAACAAACATAAATAAGTTATCAATCAAACAATTAAACAAATTGAATCCACAACTTATGAAACACAATTAGAAGTAATCAAATCAAAATGCAAGCATAAACATATATTTCGAATCACCCCCTAGCCAAGGGGGGGGTTTAGTTCCTCATACGTACAAAACAAAGAGAATTGAAATTAAACATTGGAATCGAGGAAAAGAAACACCTAAACATTCCAACAACTCAAACTTGAATTGTATGAACGTTTAGGCACTCTTCTCCTCCTCTTCGTTGTAGCACAAGGTCTAAGGATAGGTTTGGAGGGATGGGGAGTTATGGATGGTGTAGAATGATGTGTTTAGGATAGGGATGGATGTAGGGGACCTCAAGGCTTCTTTTTGGGCAGAAAATATGAAGAATGGTGAAGTATGGATGTGTTATAGAGAGGGGATGAGTTTCTGGCGTGAATGGTGAATGAATTGTGTATGAATGGGAATGATCTGATCTAGGGGTTAATATGAGTATATATAAGCACTTAAAACCCTAGGGTAATCAGATATGAGCTTGTGACAAGCTAGGACGGCTAGGAGACAAGGTAGGACGGCTAGGAGACAAGCTAGGACGGCTTGTGACAAGCTAGGACGGCTAGGAGACAAGGTAGGACGGCTAGGAGACAAGCTAGGACGGCTAGGAGACAAGTTAGGACGGCTAGGAGACAAGCTAGGACGGCTAGTGACAAGCTAGGACGGCTAGTGACAAGCTAGGACGGCTAGTGACAAGCTAGGACGGCTAGGAGACAAGCTAGGACGGCTAGGAGACAAGGTAGGACGGCTAGTGACAAGCTAGGACGGCTAGTGACAAGCTAGGACGGCTTGTTCTTCCAATACAGAAATTAGGCACCATGTGTGAATAGATAAAGCGTTCTAGAAATAAGGTTTTTAGGCCCCCTTGCAGCTCCCTAACTGAATTAAAGCCTTCAAATTCGTCCATCCTCATGCCTCCATGCTTGCATTATCCAATCTTGGCCCAAAAATGCTCTAGAATGCTCCAAATTGCTTCTTTTTGCATACTTTGACACTAAAACCTGAAATTGCACGACAATGACTTTAAACACTAAACTAATTAAGGAAAAACAACATAAATGCATGAGAACAAGCCAATTAAGTCGCATAAAAATGCTCCTATCATTGACGAGGCATTCGTTACTATGATGAGCATGAAACTAGTGCCAAGAATTCATTTAACGCGATTGTTTATAAGCAACCTCCACTACTTGTGAATATAAGTTCATAACTATTAGGTGAAACTCACTTATATTCTAGCGTCATATTCATGCATGAAAATTAAGCGTGCACTCTCAATAAACATACATAAATAAGTTATCAATCAAACAGTTAAACAAATTGAATCCACAACTTATGAAATTCCAACCAAATGTAATCAATTCATATTGCAAGCATAAACATGGTTTCGAATCACCCCCTAGCTAATTAGGGGTTTAGCCTCTTATGTTCACAGAAAGAGAAATAAAATTGAATTTAAACATAACGAACAAAGGATTGATTACACCTAGAACGCCCAACGAATCCACTTGAATTTCGATGCGTCCAAGCTCCTCTTTCCTCTTCTCCTTGCTGCGGCAGAGATGTTGTGTGGTTAATTTGGGTGATTTTCTGGTTTTGGGATGGATTTAGGGTGTTAAAGTGGTGCGGCAATGGTGGTGGAAGGTGTGGGATGGTGTGGAATGGTGTGGGAAGTGGTGGAGAGGCTGCGGCAAGGCTTGGAAGTGGCTGGAATGGAGGGGGGGAGATGGAGAGGTTGCTGCGGATTAGAGAGGATTTAGGGTTATGGTGGCCACGGCTGATAGGGAGAGAATGGATGGAATGGCCATGGCTTAGGGTTGAATAATGAGTGAGTGTGTAGAATGAATGGGAATGAATGTGGCTGGTTGAGAGGAGTGACGGCTAATAGGAGAATTAGGGTGTATGGATGCACGGTTTTTGGGGGAACGGGGGAGTATGTGGCTGCGGATTGAATGTGAATTAGGGTGTGAATGGCTGAATGAAAATGGGACTGATGGCTAGGGCTTTTTGTGTGTGAAGGTGGCTGATTAAGAGAATAGATGGATGAGTTTCTAGGTTGAATTAAAGGGTGCGGCGGAGATGGATTTAAAAGGCTTAGGGTTAAATGTGAATGATGGTGACTTGCGGCTGAGAGGGAATTAGAGTGAATGTGGCTGAATTAGGTCGGCTAGGGTAACAATTAAAGGGAACGGCTGAGATTAGAAATAGAAGGCTCAGGGTTTAATTACATAACATTAGACAAAAATGCCTGATAGGAGCATATTCATGCGACTTAAATGGCTTGTTCTCGTGCATTTACGTTATGTTTCTTTAGTTATTTTAGTACTTTAAGCTACTTTTGTGTGTTTTCAGGTTCTAAGGGCAAAGTATGCAAAAGGGTGCATTTTGGTGCATTTTGGAGTAGTTTGGGGCGTTAAATGGATTGCATATACTTGAAGCCAAGTAGATGGACGAAATTAAAGACCAAAGGAGGCCCTTTGTACCAGAAATTCACACCAACACATCCCATTTCAGATTGCATTCCAATCATTCCAGCCAAGCCACATGCACTCCCTTTAATTTATTCAACCTAGCTGTCAAAGCACATGCACATTCACCCTAATCATTGACATACACAATCTGCCATCATTCACACATTCATTCCACATGCATTCCCTTCATATAAATCAGCCACATGCACCCATAATCATTCAACCAACTTTGCACATGCATTCATCATCATAACCTAGCTGTCATTACCCTTTAATCACATGCATAAATCAGCCACATGCATCTCCCATCACCATTCCAGATTTCCACCAAGTTCCTAGCTGTCATATTCCCTCCTTTTCACCTATAAATAAGCATCCATTGCAGCCACAATTCATTCATTCCCATTCATACACAATTCATTCTTCCATACACATTTCAGTCACAAACACTAACCATTCACACCATCAAACTATCCTTAGACCTTGTGCTACAACGAAGAGGAAGATAAGAGGGCCTAAACGTTCATACAATTCAAGTTTGAGTTGTTGGAATGTTTAGGTGTTTCTTTGATTCTCTTTGTTTTGTATCATGAGGAACTAAACCCCCCCTTGGCTAGGGGGGGATAAGAAATATATATTTATGCTTGCATTTTGATTTGATTACTTCTAATTGCGTTTCATAAGTTGTGGATTCAATTTGTTTAACTGTTTGATTGATAACTTATTTATGTATGTTTATTAAGAGTAGACGCTTAATTTTCATGCATGAATATGACGCTAGAATATAAGTGAGTTTCACCTAATAGTTACGAACTTATATTCACAAGTAGTGGAGGTTGCTTATAAACAATCGCGTTAAACGAATTCTTGGCATAAGTTTCATGCAATCATAGTAACGAATGCCTCGTCAACACTTATAATTTTCATAGAGCGTAATGATTCTTGCCTGTATCTCTATTATGCAATCATGTAGGGGACTTGTGGGGAATGTTTTGGGTTGTCGTATGCAATCATCCAATTCAATAACGTTAGGAAGATTTGAAGGTTAATTAGTGCATCACGGTTAACTTGGGTGTTGAGAATTCATGGTTTATTGAAATGCAATTGGAAATCTTTTTATTATGCAAGTGTAACATGTGTGGAGATGAACCCCTTGGCTAGCATCCATTCATTCCAATTCATCCATTTCATATTTAGATTCTGTTTAATTGCAATTTGTTCATTTAGTTTAATTTCGTCAAACCCTAAATCCACCTTTACTTTATTGTCAAATTAGTTAGAAATCAATTTAGTTTGTGTTTTTAAGAGTCTTGAGTCAAGTTACAACTTAAATTCGTCCAAAATTGGGTTTAAGGTCAGAAACTGCCTAGTTAGTGTTTTTAGGCAGTTTTGAGTCTTTTGAACTTGTTTTGAGTCCTTTGAGTCTTTGTATTGTCCAAATTAGTTAGAAAGTGTCTTAGTTTGTGTTTCTAAGTGTTTTGATTCCATTTGTTACCCAAATTCGTCCAAAGTACTCAAAGTGCTCAAAACTGCCCAGAAAGTGTTTTTAAGGCAGTTTTGAGTGTTTTGGTGCTGTTTTGAGTCTTTTGGTTTGTTTTAGTGTTTTAAAGTTTAGTTTTGCATTCTTTGAGTCTAGTAGAGTGTTTTATATTGTGTTTTTATGTTTTTGAGTGAAATCCAAGTGATTAACAATCCCTCCTAATCCCCGGTCCTGAACGATCCCTACTTACATTCTATACTACAATTGTCAAAAAGAGGGTTTAATTTGTGTGCGTATAATTTTCGCATCAATGCCCCCCCTTGCACGGCAAGGGAAGGGGAGAAGGGAAAAGTCACGGCTAAGGCTATGTAATTGGACTAGGGCCTTGGTTTTGTGTCCTAAAATGCATACAAGGCCTACAAAGTGGCTAGAAAATACGGACGTCTAGATTAGGAAAGGTTACCAAAACGGGAAACTTAGGGTTAACTTTCCTACTTCAAGTAGGAATCCTTGTTTGAGTAGGATTCCTCGTTTTGGTAGGAATTCATCGTTGGAGTAAGAATTCATCGTTTCTTCAAGTCTTCAACTCATTCATTCCTCTTTCGCTCCAAAAGACTCCAATTTGCATCTTCTTGCACACTTTGGCCTTATAATCTGAAAATACACAAAAGTGGCCTTAAACACTAAAATAACTAAGTAAACCCAACATAAATGCACGAGAACAAGCTAATTAAGTCGCATGAATATGCTCCTATCAGTGATAACTTAATTTCGTCCAGATTTGAGTATAGTGTTCAAAACTGCCCAGAAAGTGTTTTTAAGGCAGTTTTGAGTGTTTGTTTGCTGTTTTGAGTCTTTTGGTTCGTTTTGGTGTTTTATAGTTTAGTTTTGCATTCTTTGAGTCTAGTTTAGTGTCTAAACTTTGTTTATACGATTTTGAGTCAGTTTAGAGTGTTTAGCAATCCCTCCTAATCCCCGGTTTAAGAACGATCCCTACTTACATATCTACTACAATTGTCAACAAGAGGGTTTAATTTGTGTGTTAAGTAATTTTCATATCAGAAATCAGAATCGAAAGGGAATTGGGCCTAGGAAGGTGCGGCACATGTGTGGGAGAAGGTGGCTTGGCTTGCAAGGCAAGGCAAGGCCTCCTAGAAAGGTTTGGGGCGCCACTTTTGTAGGGTTTCTAGAAAGAATGGGTTTTGTGGCTGATTTGGGCCTTCTAGACTAGGATTCTTCTATAAATAGGTTCTAGAATTACCTATTTAGGTCCCCTTGCAATTAGGATTAAGACATGATAAGGTTTGGATAGGATAAGATGAGATAAGGTTTGGATAATGTTTTGGATAATGTTGGATAAGGTTAGATAAGGTTTTGGATAGGGTTTCCTCTTTTGAGCTCCTTCCTTATCCACTTTGTCCCTAGCTTAGTTCTTTCCTCTTCTTATCACATTTCTAGCCTCTTGAAGTCCAAATTCGTCCATCCATGTTGGCCCATATGTAAGCTATCCACATAGTGTCCAAAATGCACCAAAATGCACTTTCTTGGTACTTTGACCCATAGGACCTACAAACACACGAAATTGAGTTGTAATACGACATTAACTAAGATATAATAGCACAAATGCACTAGAATAAGCTAGCTAAGTCGCCTAAATATGCTCCTATCAGCTTATATATTTCGCATCAATCTACTACGCATCCCGGATGTTGAATGATGCTCAATTAAACTATTCGACCACTGAAAAAGAACTTCTTGCCATTGTCTTTGCTTTAGATAAATTTCGATCATATTTACTTGGTACTAAGGTTATTATTTTCACTGATCATGCAGCTTTAAAGTACTTGTTCACCAAGAAGGAGGCCAAACCACGGCTAATTCGGTGGATGCTACTTCGAGTTTAACATCGAAATCAAAGACAAAAAGGGAAGTGAAAATGTGGTTGCTGACCACCTAAGCCGCATGATACATGAGGAGGAGCCGTACCCTATTGTAGAAACCTTCCCCGATGAGCAATTGCTATCCATTAAGGTAAGTGAGCCTTGGTATGCAGATTTGGTAAATTATTTAGTGACTAAACAAGTTCCAAACACTCTAAATAGAAACCAACGTGATAAATTGAAAAAAGATGCTAGGTTTTATGTTTGGGATGATCCATACTTGTGGAAATATTGCTCGGATCAGATTATACGTAAGTGTGTGCATGACATGGAATTCAATTCTATTTTAACATTCTGTCACACTTATGCATGTAGGGGACACTTTGGGACACAACGCACAGCCCTTAAGGTTTTAGAATGTGGATTCTATTGGCCAACTTTATTTAAGGATGCTAGAACCTTTTGTATGTCCTGTGATCGTTGCCAAAGAATGGGCAACATTAGTGCAAAGGATCAAATGCCGCAAAATGTTATACTCCCTGTTGAAATTTTTGATGTTTGGGGCACTGATTTTATGGGTCCTTTTCCTTCCTCACATGGTTTCCTATATATCTTACTTGCTGTGGATTATGTGTCGAAATGGGTGGAAGCAAAGGCCACCTGAACTAATGATTCTCGAGTGGTTGCAGATTTCATTAGAACTAACCTATTTGCAAGGTTTGGAATGCCACGAGTGATCATAAGTGATGGAGGATCTCACTTTTGCAATCGAACCATTGAGGTTTTGCTCAAGAAGTACAACGTCACGCATAAGGTTTCAAATAGGGAAATTAAGCAAATTCTAGAAAAACCCGTGGGCCCTGCAAGGAAGGATTGGAGTGTACGGTTGGAGGATGCGTTGTGGGCATATCGTACGGCATATAAGACACCCCTGGGTATGTCCCCATTTCGGCTCATTTATGGCAAACCATGCCATCTTCCCGTGGAATTGGAGCACAAGGCGCATTGGGCCATCAAGACATTCAACATGGACATTGATGCCACTGGAATTCACAGGAAGCTCCAATTGAATGAATTGGAAGAGATTAGGAACAAGGCGTATGACAACGCTCGAATTTACAAGGAGAAGACAAAGGCTTTTCATGATAAGATGATTCGAGGCAAATCATTCCCCATTGGGCAGAAAGTGCTACTCTTTAATTCTCGCCTTCGCTTGTTTCCTGGTAAGTTGTGTTCTAAGTGGGTTGGCCCGTTTGTTATTACTATTGTCTTTCCTTATGGTGCAGTCCAAGTTCAAAGCTTGAAAACAGGACAAGAGTTCAAGGTGAATGGCCATCGATTAAAGCCCTACTATGAGAGTTTCGAGGAGCATGTTGTGGATGATGTACCCCTCCATGCCGTGGGTACTACTAGTGAACCTTAGCATGGCATATTCGTCCAGCTGGAAGACGTTAAAGCAAGCGCTTCTTGGGAGGCAACCCATGTATTCGACAAGGAGAAGATGGAACTTCCACTCCAAACCCAGATTTGCGTTTCTAAACCCTTCTCCTTGCTGTTTATATTATTATGCTTAGTTGTGTGTTATTTGTTTGCTTTGATGTGAGTCTTTGTGTGAAACATTGAGGACAATGTTTGATGTAAGTGTGGGGGGGGTAAACCAAGTGTTTTTATGCAAAATTCGTGGGATTTTATCACCTATTACTTCTAATGTTGTTTCTCACTGTTTTTAATGCATTTTGAGCTGTTTTGGTGTGTGTTGAAGTAAAAATCCGAAAATTTGAAAAAAATTGAAGAAAGTGTTTTGAAAAAGCCAAAAAGAGTTGTTTTTGTGCGTTTGTTTGTGTCTTAGGGTACCTTCCAACACAATGATGAGGATTTGGTTTTTAATGCATGACTGTTAAAGAGCGTTACAAACAATGATGGAAGTTGATTTGCTCCTTGGTTTATGCTTGGTTGTAGTTATAGTTTACGAATTCACATGTAATCACAAAGGATAAAATCAGTTTTTGTAACATGCTTGAATGAAGGAACTCAAACAAACGCTACATCCCTGAGAGACTTGAGCCTAAATGTTTATTTGGAGAATTATTAATCTGTGCATTCTTGTTTTCTAAAGTCGTTGCATGATCTCATTATTCTTTGCTTGGTTGCTACTTAGAATGCGTTTCATCACTATAATTCCAAATACTAGAACTCATACCCGTATTATTCAAGGCATGAAATTGATTAGCATAACAAATAACAAGATGAAGTTGTGTAGTAGTCACCACCATAGCCAAATAGCCGAATCCACCCTTGTCATTTGTATTGTAGGTTTAAACCCCTTTGAGCCGCATTTAGCCTATTTTCTTGTTAACCACATCACCCTTACCTAGCCTAGAATAGGACTTTCCATACCCTTGTTCTTAAAGTATAGTGGAGCATAACTTAGAAGGAATTCCTTTTAAGTGACATTCTTGCAGAAAACAAGTGTGGGGGAAGGGATTTGTGTGTGTATGTGAGTGCCAAAGTCTTAAAGGGGGCACGGGAAAAAGAAAGAAAAGAAAAAAAGAACGAAAGAAAAAGAAAAAAATCGTGAAAAAGAAGAAAAGAAAGAAAAGGAGTGAAAATAAGTGAGAATGAACTCACAAGTGTTGATTGTTGAAGAAAGGGCCCAAAAAGTTTGAATATGGCCCTAAGTTTTGTGTGATTTCCCCTTGGGTGTTAAAAGGTAGTTTTCTGCATTCTAAAGGGAATTCCAAGTGCCTAATTCAATACTTTGCTCACTATTGCTTTAAGAACGTTGTTTCCTCTTAGCTTTCTTTGTTAGCCAATACCCTAGCCCCGTTACAACCCTTTGACTTCTATCTTGATTGTTATGTGTTTCAATACGTGGAGTTTAAAATTGGTTTGAGCATATGGTATCCCTGGTTCTTGTGTCTAAGTAGTAGCATTCCATTCATGAGATCATATACATGTCATTGTCATAATTCCAGAAAATGCTTTCCTTGCTATAACTTATGTGAGTGTTGGTCTACATGTTTACATCAATCTCCTCACATATACCTAGTGTAGGGAGTGTAGTCAGAAAATCTGTGTGAAAACAGAGAGTATCTCCGATGAGGAATTGAGGGAATTCTCTAAGGCATGTTACTACATTCAAAATGTTGCTTTAACTAATGAAATGTGAGCTAGTGAATGGTGACTATGATTAATATGCTCGAGGGTAAGGATTGCTTAAATTATATGTGAGTAGTGATCTTTGACATGTTATGTTCGTTGGAAATCCTGAGGCAAACGTTGGAAGGTTTAGATGTTTGTTTTGTTACGTTGGAAGGTTTAGATTGTTTGTTTTGTTACTTTTTTGGTGGTGTTTTTTGCTCGAGGACTAGCAAAAGATAAGTGTGGGGGAAATTGATAGGAGCATATTTTAGGCGACTTAGCTAGCTTATTCTTGTGCATTTGTGCTTATTTTTCCTAGTTAACGTCGTATTAACAACTCAATTTCGTGTGTTTGTAGGTCCTATGGGTCAAAGTACCAAAAGTGCATTTTGGTGCATTTTGGAACAATTTTGGACACTATGTGGATAGCTTACATATGGGCCAACATGGATGGACGAATTTGGACTTCAAGAAGCTAGAAATGTGATAAGAAGAGGAAGGCACTAAGCTAGGGACAAAGTGGATAAGGAAGAAGCTCAAAAGAGGAAACCTTATCCAAAACCTTATCTAACCTTATCCAACATTATCCAAAACATTATCCAAACCTTATCTCATCTTATCCTATCCAAACCTTATCATGTCTTAATCCTAATTGCAAAGGGACCAAAATAGGTAATTCTAGAACCTATTTCTAGAAGGATCCTAGTCTAGAAGGCCCAAATCAGCCACAAAACCCATTCTTTCTAGAAACCCTAGAAAAGTGGCACCACAAACCTTTCTAGAAGGCTTTGCCTTGCCTTGCAAGCCAAGCCAACCTTTCCCTCACTTGTGCCGCACCTTCCTAAGCCCAATTCCCTTTGGATTCTGATTTCTAGGGCCTAATCCCTTTTGGATTTGGGTTACACAAGCCTATTATGAAACTAAGTGGGCCAAAACCTCCTCCTAGGTGGATTTGATTAACCATAGCTTAACCCTAGGGCCCTAGTCCACTAAATCTGTTAAGCCTAACCCTAATCTACCCTAAACCCCAAAGGACACCAATATATCATTACTTGAAAAAAAGACCACCCCCTATGCATACAGAAAACCCTTATGCCGCAACCTCCATTCTCCATTCTTGACCTCCATACACCTCCCTACACATCCATACACATCTGCCGCACCCTTCCCACCATAATCAGCCATCCTCCATCCCTCTAACCGAGAAAACACCATCCAAAACCCCCAATTCCACCACACACACTTTGTGCCGCAGCAAGGATGAGGAGAAGCAGCCAAGCCGTGCATCAATTCCATCTTGGAATTCCTGAACGTTTAGGTGTAATCTTTCTTGTGATTTCAATGTTTAATTTCAATACTCTTTGTTTTGCAATCATGAGGAACTAATCCCCTTTTGGCTGGGGGGGGAATTTCGAAACCATGGTTATATTTGCATGATGATTTGATTACTTTCAGTTGTGATTTCATGAATGGTGAATTCAATTTACTTATCTATTTTAATTAAAACTTGTTTATGTATATGAATTGAGAGTGCACACTTAATTTGCATGCATAAATATGATGCTAGGGTATAAGGAAACTTCACCTAATCATTGGGAACTTATATTCATGAGTAGTTAAGATTGTTGTCACAATTATGTTCAAGTAAATTCTTGGATAAGTATCATGCGCTTTCATAGTTACGAATGCCTCGTCAACACCTATGATTTCCATAGAACCTAATGATCTTTGATTGTCTCTCTATTATGCGCTTTCATATAGAAAACTTTTAAGGAATAATTTGATTGCAATGCGCTAAATCCATTCAATTCAATGACCTAAGGGAAATCTGAGAGTTAATTTAAGCGTACCTAATTAACTTGGGGTGTTGAGGTTCATAATTCATTGAATAAGCAACTGAAGATTGTGTTGTATGCAAGTATGCCATGTGTGGAGAAAAACCTCCTAGCCATCTTACCATCCACCTAATTCTACCAAATTCGCCTAAATCTGCCTAGTTTACATATTTTGTTTTGTTTGTTTGATTTTCGTCCAAACCAAATCCCCACTTGTCTTAGAGTGTCTAATTGTTCAAATATGTTTTAGAGTGTGTTTTTAAGAGTTTTGAGTCAAGTTAGAACCAAATTTCGTCCAAATTTGTGTTTAGGCTCAAAACTGCCCAGATTGTGTTTTTAGGCTGTTTTGAGTGTTTTTAGCCTATTTTGAGTCTTGTGAACTTGCTTTGAGTCTTTTCAAGTTGAGTTAAGTGTTTTAAAGGTTAATTTTAGTTATTTGAGTCAGTTTAAGGTGTTTAGCAATCCATCCTAATCCCCGGTGTAAGAACGATCCCTACTTATTCATATGCTACAATTGTCAAAAGAGGGTTAATTTGTGTGTTAAGTTAATTTTCGCATCACTTATCCTCTTTGTCTTTAATTTAATTTCTTCATCTTCTAATCAGATTCCTAACCTTTTGAACTCTAAATTCGTCCATTCATGTTGGCCCATACATGTGCTATCCATTTAGTGCCCAAAACTGCTCCAAAATGCACCAAAATGCACTTTCTTGGTACTTTAACCCTTTGGACCTACAAACACACGAAAATGAGTTGAAATACTACATTAACTAAGAAATAATAACACAAATGCACAAGAATAAGCTAGCTAAGTCGTCTAAATATGCTCCTATCAAATTCCCCCACACTTAGCTTTCGCTCGTCCTCGAGCAAAAGAAACAAACAAAAGAAACAAAACAATAATCTACACCTTCCAACGTTTGCCTCAGGGATTTCCAATGAAACATAACATGTCAAAAATCACCACTCACATAGATTTGAGCAATCCTTACCCTCGAGCATACTTAATCATAGTCACCATTTACTAACTCACATTTAATCAATTAAAACAACATTCTGAATGTAGTAACATGCCTTAGAGAATTCCCTCAATTCCTCACCGGATATACTCTCTATTTCAATCAGATTTTTGACTACACTCCCTACACTAGGTATATTTTCACTCAGATTTTCTGACTACACTCCCTACCCAAGGGGAAGTCACACAAAACTTAGGGCCATATTCAACTTTTTGGACCCTTTCTTCAACAACCAACACTTGTGAGTTCGTTCTCACTTATTTTCAACTCCTTTTCTTTCTTTTCTTCTTCTTTTTCTTCTTTTTCACATTTTTTTTTTTCTTTTTTTTTTCTTCTTTTTCCCGTGCCTCCTTTAAGACCTTGGCACAAACATACACACAAAAATCCCTTCCCCCACACTTCTTTTCTGCAAGAATGTCACTCAAAAGGAATTCCTTCTAAGTCATGCTCCACTATATTTCAAGAACAAGGGTATGGAAAGTCCTATTCTAGGCTAGGTAAGGGTGATGTGGTTAACAAAGAAAATAGGCTAAACAAGGCTCAAATGGGCTAATCCTACAATACATATGACAAGGGTGGGTTCGGCTATTTGGCTATGGTGGTGACTACAAAACAACTTCATCTTGTTTTTTGTTATGCTAATCAATTTAATGCTTTGAATGAATCGGGTATGAGTTCTAGTATTTGGAACTATAATGATGAAACGCAATCTAAGTAGCAACCAAGCAAAGAATAATGAGATCATGCAATGACTTTAGAAAACAAGAATGCACAGATTAATAACTCTCCAAATAAACGTTTAGGCTCAAGTCTCTCAGGGATGTAACGTCTGTTTGAGTTCCTTCCTTCAAGCATGTTACAAAAACTAATTTTATCCTTTGTGATTACATGTGAATTCGTAAACTATAACTACAACCAAGCATAAACCAAGGAGCAAATCAAACTTCCATCATTGTTTGTAACTCTCTTTAACAGTCATGCATTAAAAACCAAATCCTCATCATTGTGTTGGAAGGTACCCTAAGAAACAAAGAAACACAAAAACAAAAACAACTCTTTTTGGGTTTTTCAAACACTTTTTTAAATTTTTTTTAAAATTTTTGGATTTTTACTTCAAAACACATCAAAACAGCTCAAAATGCACTAAAAACACTTAAAAACAGTGAGAAACAAAATTAGAAGTGATAAGTGATAGAATCCCACGAATTTTGCATAAAAACACTTGTTTACCCCCTCACACTTAAATCAAACATTGTCCTCAATGTTTCACATAAAGACTCACACAAAAGCAAACAAATAATAAACAACTAAGCATGATAAAATAAACAGCAAAGAGAAGGGTTTAGAAACGCAAATCGGGGTTTGGAGTGGAAGTTCCATCTTCTCCTTGTTGAATGCATGGTGATGCGAGAATTATACGCACACAAATTAAACCCTCTTTTTATCAATTGTAGTAAGTATGTAAGTAGGGATCGTTCTTAACCGGGGATTAGGAGGGATTGCAAATCACTTGGAAACTGACTCAAAACGTAAAATAAAGTTTAAAACACTAAACAGACTCAAAGAATGCGAGACTAAACTTTAAAACACTAAAACAAACCAAAAGACTCAAACATCACCCAAAACACTCAAAACTGCCTTAAAAACACTTTCTGGGCAGTTTTGAGCACCTTGGTGAATTTGGACGAATTTGTGCAACAAATTGAATCAAAACACTTATAAACACAAACTAAGACACTTTCTAACTAATTTGGACAACAAAGACTCAAAGGACTCAAAACAAGTTCAAAGACTCAAAACTGCCTAAAAACACTAACTAGGCAGTTTCTGACCTTAAACCCAATTTTGGACGAATTTAAGATTATGGCTTGATTCAAACATTTTAAAACATAAACTAAACAGATTCTAAGCACTAAAGAACAAGAAAGTAAAGGGAGGGTTTTGATTTGACGAAAATTGAAATAACAAAACAAGTTAATAAACTAGGCAGAATTGTAAAACGAATTCCTTGAAAAGAAGATAATGGATGGATTAGTTAGAGGTCCATTCTCCACACAAGACACATTTGTATATGAATCGATTCTCCAATTGCTTTTCATTAACTATGATGCTCAACACCCCAAGTTAACCGTGATGCACTAATTAACTCTCAAATTTTCCTTATGTTATTGAATTGGATGATGCATGCGACAGTTCAAATCATTCTCCAATGGTTCTCAACATGAATGCATAGAAGAGATACAATGAGAGATCATTATGCTCTATGAAAATTATAAGTGTTGACGAGGCAATTGTAACTATGAATGCATGATACTCTTGCCAAGAATTCAATTAACGCGGTTGTGACTAGCAACCTTCACTACTCATGTTTATACACTTGTGACGATTAGGTGAAACTCGTTTATAAACTAGCATCGAGTTTATGCATGAAGACTAAGTATGCATCCCTAATCAACATACAAAAACAAGTTTTTTAATAAACAGATAATTGAATTGCAATCACAACTTAACAAATCACAATTGGAAAGAAATCAATTCATATTTCAAACATGTTCATGGCTTCAAACTTTCCCCTAACTAATTAGGGGTTTAGCCACTCATGATTACAACAAAACTTAGAGAGTAATAACAAAGTAAACATTGAAAACAAGAATCGAAGTACACCTAAAAATTCCAACAACTCAATCTTGAATTGTATGAACGTTTAAGCCTCTTCTCCTCTAGTTGCTGCGGCACAAGGGGTTTTGGTGAGTTTTGGGGGTTATGGAGATGTAGAATGATTGTGTTTAGGGTAGGGATGGATGTAGGGGAGGCAAGGAGTGTTTTGGGCAGAAAATATGAAGAATGGTGAAGTATGGCTGTGTTAGAGAGGGAATGAATTTCTAGCGTGAATGAATGTGTATGAGAGGTGGTTGTGGCTGCAATGGATTAAAGGATGGAGTGCATGTGGCCTGCAGTAGCCTTCTAGAAATCAGGTTTTTTAGGCCCCCTTGCAAACTCCCTAACTGAATTCAAGCCTTTCAATTCGTCCATCCTCATGCCTCCATGCTTGCACTATCCAATCTTGGCCCAAAAATGCTCTAGAATGCTCCAAATTGCTTCTTTTGCATACTTTGACACTAAAACCTGAAATTGCAGGAAAATAACTTTAAACACTATAGTTAACATAGTTTAGCTATTAAATGCAAGAAAACAAGCTAACTAAGTCGTATAAATATTCTCCTATCACATGGGTTGCCTCCCAAGAAGCGCTTACTTTAATGTCTTCCAGCCGGACGAATACGCCATGTTAAGCTTCACTAGTACCTACGGCATGGAGGGGTACATCATCCACAATATGCTCCTCGAAATTCTCATAGTATGGCTCAATGAATGGGAGGGGATAGTGATCCTCCCTGATTGTGGTGTTTTGGTTCCTAAAGTCCATGTAAATGCTCCCACCACCTTTAAATCGTCTGGGTACCTGCACCAAAGAAGGTAACAACCTATTAGTTGAAATGGGAATTGGAATTAGGATTGGAGACTTACTAGGATGTTGTGGCAATACCCCTAGGGCAGCCACCATCTCGCCAATTTTATCACTAGCCACGGCCAAATTGGGTGTTTTTAGGGTAGTGGTGTGCTCCTTGTGCTCCACTCCAATTCATTCCTCGATGGTGGTTCTAGATGCATCCTTCTTGATTGGTGCTGAACGTTCCTGCTCTATATTTTTTATTATACCAATGGCAAAACAAGAACGAACATCATTAGGATTCACAATGGACTCAAGAACTTTAAAGTTAATCATATCACCACCAAATTCAATAGTTAAGGCTCCCTTGGCCACGTCAATCTTGGTGTGGGCTGTTTTCATGAAAGGTTGTCCAAGTAAGAGTGGCGATGGTGGAGAGTGGGTTGAATCCTCCATGTCAAGCACATAGAAATCTGCAGGAAAAATCAAGTGGTTTACCTGCACCAAAACATCTTCCAAAACTCCTCTCGGGTATGCATTAGATCGATTGGCTAATTGAATAATAACACCATCATTTTTAAGCTCTCCTAGATTCATAGATGCATAAACAGAATACGGCATGACATTAAAGAATGTGAAAATGCATGTGTAAGCATGTGTAAGCATGTGTTGGCTGAATTAAAGAATGTGAAAATGCATGTGTAAGCATGTGTTGGCTGAATTAAAGAATGTGAAAATGCATGTGTAAGCATGTGTTGGCTGAATTAAAGAATGTGAGGGAATGATGAAAGGGGAAACATGACAGCTAGGTTGAATTATGAAGAGTGAATGCATGTGGCTGATTTATGTGAATGATTATGGGTGATTATGATAAGTGATAAGTGGTGATGATAAGTGTATGATATGTGATTATGATAAGTGATAAGTGGTGATGATAAGTAATGATTTATGACAAGTGATAAGTGGTGATGATAAGTAATGATATGTGATTATGATAAGTGATAAGTGGTGATGATAAGTAATGATATGTGGGAGTGTGGCTGAAATGGAGTGGAATGTTGGAATGTTATGCACGGCTAAGGATATAGGAAAGGTTTAAATGTCCTAAAACTAAAGGGAACAAGGTTCCAACACTTTGGTCTTCAATTAGGTCTTCAATTTCGTCCAACACTTTGGCTCCAAGCATAAGCTATCCATCCTTAGCCCAAAAGTGCTCCAAAAGTCTCCAAAATGCATCTTTTTGCTCCTTTAGCCCTTTGGACCTACAAACACACGAAAATAGCTTAAAGTACTAAAATAACTAAAGAAACATAACGTAAATGCACGAGAACAAGCCATTTAAGTCGCATGAATATGCTCCTATCAAATACCCCCACACTTATCTTTTGCTAGTCCTCGAGCAAAACAAAACAAAAACAAATAAACAAAACGACACTAAACACGTAAAACACAACCTAAACCTTCCAACAACCGTCTTAGGGATTTCCAATGCACATGACATGTTAAAAATCATCATTCTCACAGATTTTAGTCATCTTCACACTTAAGTACATTCTTAATCATAGTCACCACATACTATTTCACAATTAAGCATTTAAAACCATGTTTTGAATGTAGTAACATGCCTTAGAGAATTTGCTCAATTCCTTACAAGATATGCACTCGATTTTCACTCAGATTTTCTAACTACACACCCTAATCTAGTCATATGTGAGAAGATTAATGAAAACGAACACTCACATATATATATCACAAAGAGAGCAATTTCCGGAGTTAATAAGCATGTTTAGATATGATCTCATGAATGGAATGCTACTACTTAGATGCGAGAACCAGTGACACCATATGCTCATACCAAATTCAAACTCCACAAATTGAAACACATAACACTCAAGATAGAAGTTAAGGGTTGTAATGGGGCTTGGGGTGTTGGTTAACAAGGAAAGGATAGGGAAAACAAACGTTCTTCAAGCAATAGTAAGCAAAGCAATGAAATTGAGACTTAGAATTCACTTAGATTGCAGAAATTAACTTTAAAACACAAGGGAAAGATTTAGACAATTCCTTAGGGCCGAATTCATTGTTTTGGACCCTTACTTCAACAAACAATACTTTGGAACTCTTTTTCTAAACTTTTCAACTTTTTTTTTTCTTCATTCATTTTTTTTTTCTTTTTCCACGAATTTTTTTTTCCGTGCCTATAGCACACACATTCCTCATGAAAAACTTCCCCCACACTTGTTTTTCTGCCAACATAAATCAAAAGGACTTCAATTTGAATCATGCTTTGCTATGCTTCAAGAACAAGGGTATGGATAGTCCTAATCTAGGCTAGGTGAGGAAAACATGAGTTAACAAATAATGACGGCTAACAAGGCTCAATGGGGTTAAAAACCTACAAAACATAATGACACAGGGCACACGGCTTTTTGGCTAAGGTGGTGGTCACTACACAACTTCATCTTGAATGTGTGTTATGCAAATCAATAACATGCTTTGAATGAAATGGATATAAGTTCTAGCATTTAGTTCTATCATGATACAATTGCATTCTAAGTAGCAACCAAGCAAGGAATAATGAGATCATGCAACAACTTTAGAAAACAAAGAATCACAGAAAATAACTCTCCAAAGAACATTTAGGCTCAAGTCTCACAAGGTTGTAGCGTTTGTTTGAGTTCCTTCCTTCAAGCATGTTACAAAAATAATTTTTTTTTCTTTTATGATTGCATGTGAAGTCATACATTATAACCATAACCAAGCATATACCAAGAGTAAATCAAACTTTTCTCTATGTTCATAACTCTTTTTAACAGTCATGCAATTACAAACCAAATCCTTATCATTGTGTTGGAAGGTACCCTAAGACACAAACACACAAAAACGACTCAAAACACTCTTTTTAGGCTTTTCAAAACATGTTTTTCAAATTTTATGTGATTTTCGGAGTTATAAAAACAAAACATATTAAAACACTCTAAAACATCTTAAAAACACCTTAAAACAGCAAGGAACAACATATTAAGTTATGGGTGATAAAATCCCACGAATTTGCATCAAATATACTTAGTTACCCCCCACACTTAAATCAAACATTGTCCTCAAAGTTTTAAGCATAGATTCACACAAAACATAAGTAAACACACAAAAAGCAACTAAACATGGCAGAATGTAGTTAACAAAGAGAAGAGTTTAGAGACGCAAATCTGGTTATAGAGTGTAAATTCCATCTTCTCCTTGGTAATTGCATTGAGGCTTGGATCTTTGTGATTCCACAGGCTTACTCTTGAACTGCGCTGCTCCCATCGTTGATTTTCCTTTGTGCTACTCTTGAACTGGGCAGCAGGCTTCCTTTGGTCTCCCCCGAAGGTCTGAGCTTCCTCCTTTTATCTGTTTCTTTGTTCAATCTCTCCAATTCGTATTGAAGAGGGTTAGAGGATAGCTCAGCATATGCAGTTGTTGCTTGTCTCCACATGCTTCAATGTGTCATTTTCACTTGCCTTACTTGCTCCCCTTTGCAGAAGTGGTCCCTTCTCTGGAAGTGTATCAACCGTTGAAGATGACTACTCGAGAGCAACGCTAGGTAAGCAATCAGGAAAGGGATTCCCGGCCGTCGGAAGACTGACTCCAAGTGCCGGCTGATTGCTTCTTTTACTTTGCTATGCGAGTAAAACAAAGACAAAGGAAAAGACAGGGAAAGAGCATGATATGAGATACTTTTGCTTTTGACCTTGATGATATGAGATACCTTTGCTTTTGAAGAAGCGGTGAATGAATCAGCACATGTATTTGTTGTGCTGTTTCCTCCTGGGTCATCTGTACTCCAGGCATCTGGTATCATCTTTGGGGAAGAAGAAAGAATTGAGTATTTCGAAAGGCTTTGCTGGGAGTGCGCCCTCAAAAGTGAGGAAGAGTTGGGCATTTTCTTCAGGTTTGCCTTGCCATAAAAGATGAAGGTCGACATATATAGGGATTTCCCAATAGCAAGTGGTGGTATTGTTCTTTTACCCTTGTCGACAACGTTTTGATCCCGCAAATCCGGCTTTTTGAAATAGTGACGCCTCTTCGATTTCTGAACGACGCCTCTTCGATTTCTGAGCAGGCGCCCCTTCGATTTCTGAGCGACGCCCCTTCGCTTTCTGAACGACACGTAGTAGTGCGGATGCGGCTCTTTTGACAAAGCTGCATGCGTTTTCTGAAAGTAGAGAAAGCGTCGTCGAACTTTGCGTTTGTCGGCTAAAGATGTGTAGTTGCGATGATGGCCTCCACGTGTTTTCTCTTTGTCAGAGATCTTTTGACAAAGTGAACGTGTTTTCTGAAAAGCTGAGAGATCGTCGCCGAACTTTGCGCAGGAAATTCCGGCTTTTTGAATTGGTGGACGCGTTGCCTTGGCTTTTTATAGAGCTACCGATCACCTCAAACATACACACTCTGTAGACTGCCCATTTTTGAAAATTGTCTTCTGCCCTTTGAAATTTAACTCCATCCACCCCTTCTCTTGAACACATTTGAAAAATGGCAAACCCATCGAACCTTAGCTTAGAATTGAGTCTCAGCAGTGATACGGGCGCGCCGCGTCAAGGTAACGTATGGCACCCTTCTTTCTTATCTTTTAACGGTCCTCTTACAGGTGAAGACTCCGTGATGCAGGATGCCACAACAGCTACAATAGTAGCTAGGAACCTCCTCACTCCCAAAGATAGTCAGCTGCTTTCAGGACGGTCCGATGAGTTGGCCGTTCAAGAATCCCTCGCACTTAGTGTTCAGTGTGCGAGCTCTGTGTCCAACATGGGCCAACGCCTGCTTGCTCGGTCCCGTCAAGTGGAATCATTGATGGCAGAGGTGGAAAATCTTAAGCAGGAGATCAAACAGCTTAAGTACGAGAATAGAAGTTTGCATGTGCTTGCAAATAACTATTCGTCGGGCATGAAGAGGAAGCTTGATGAGCTGCAAGAATCTCAAGGTCGTGTTCAAAGTGACCATCAAAGGCTTGCGTCTTTCTTCCAGAGGCACCTTTTTCCTGGGTCATCTAGCGTTCCACCCAGTATTGAGGCCTGGAATGCTCTAGCTCCGATGCCTCCCGCTCCGATGCCTTCCGCTCCGATGCCTTCTGCTCCGACGCCTCGTAGTGGGGCTTCACGTAAACATCCTTTGTGAAGGCTCCATCTTTCTCCATGTTTAGTATCTTTTTTTTTTATTTTTTTTTTATTTTTATTTTTTTATGAACATGCTTTGTTTTATTTAGTGCATTGGGTTGCCTCCCAAGTAGCGCTTTCTTTTACGTCTTGCAGCCGGACGAAGAACCCAATCACTCCAGGATATGTTCACGAATCGGATGAGAACTCCGAGTCATGAACTAGTACCTAAAACAAGAAACAAAACAAAATTAAGAATCTGGAAAAATAAAAACAAACGAAAATAAAACAATCCAAGGGATTAGCAAAGTTGCTAATCCCCGGCAACGGCGCCAAAATTTGATGCGAGAATTATACGCACACAAATTAAACCCTCTTTTTGACAATTGTAGTATAAGTATAAGTAGGGATCGTTCTAGACCGGGGATTAGGAGGGCTTGCTAAAACCTCTAAATTGACTCAAAAACATAAAAACAAAGTTAAAAACGTTCACAAAGACTCAAAGGACTCAAAACAGGTTCAAAAGACTCAAAACTGCCTAAAAACACTAACTAGGCAGTTTCTGACCTTAAACACAAATTTGGACGAATTTAAGATTAAAGGTTGATTCAAAACACTTTAAAACACAAATTAAGACACTTTAACACTAAACTAGATCAAAGAATGCAAAACTAAAAGTTAAAACACTTAAACAAACTAAAACCCAAAACAGCAACTAGAAGACTCAAAACTGCCTAAAAACCACTTTCTGGGCAGTTTTGAGCACCTACACTAATTTGGACGAATTGGATGAAAACTTGAATCAAAATACTTAGAAACACAAATCAAAACACTTTCTAACTAATCTAAGACTTCAAATTAAAGGGGGATTTGTTTTGGAGGAAAATTGAAATAACGAAACAAGTTAATAAACTAGACAGAATGTAAATATGAAATTGATGAAATGGAATGAATGGATGCTAGCCAAGGGGTTCATCTCCACACATGTTACACTTGCATAATAAAAAGATTTCCAATTGCATTTCAATAAATTATGAAACTCATCACCCCGGGTTAATTAGGTCCGCTTAAATTAACCTTCAAATCTTCCTAACGTTATTGAATTGGATGATTGCATACGACAACCCAAAACATTCCCCACAAGTCCCCTACATGATTGCATAATAGAGATACAAGCAAGAATCATTACGCTCTATGAAAATTATAAGTGTTGACGAGGCATTCGTTACTATGATTGCATGAAACTTATGCCAAGAATTCGTTTAACGCGATTGTTTATAAGCAACCTCCACTACTTGTGAATATAAGTTCGTAACTATTAGGTGAAACTCACTTATATTCTAGCGTCATATTCATGCATGAAAATTAAGCGTGCACTCTCAATAAACATACATAAATAAGTTATCAATCAAACAGTTAAACAAATTGAATCCACGACTTATGAAATGCAATTAGAAGTAATCAAATCAAAACGCAAGCATAAACATATATTTCGAATCCCCCCCCTAGCCAAGGGGGGGTTTAGTTCCTCATGATACAAAACAAAGAGAATCAAAGAAACACCTAAACATTCCAACAACTCAAACTTGAATTGTATGAACGTTTAGGCCCTCTTCTCTTCCATTCCTCATTCGTACAAAACAAAGAGTATTGAAATTAAACATTGAAATCAAAGAAACACCTAAACATTCCAACAACTCAAACTTGAATTGTATGAACGTTTAGGCCCTCTTATCTTCCTCTTCGTTATAGCACAAGGTCTAATGGATAGTTTGATGGTGTGAATGGTTTGGGGAGTGGTGAAAATGGAAGGAGGAGGCCACGGCAATGGGATGATTTCTGGTGTGGTGTTTGGATTATTAGGGAGAGAGCATGGCACAAGGGAATGGTTGGTGTTTGTGCTTGAAATGTGTATGGAAGAATGAGTTGAATTGAATGAATGCAATGCATGGTTTTATAGGGAGAGAAGGGATGGGAGAACATGTGAATGGCAGCTAGGAATGATTAAAGAAGGGAATGCATGTGTAATGACAACTAGATTGGTTGGTGGAAATCTGAAAATGGATGGGAGAGGGAACATGACGGCTAGGTAAAGTGAATGTGGCTGCATGTTTGAATGATTAAATGATGCATGTGGGTTGGAAATGCATGTGCAATGATTCTTTGGTGCTGAAAATGCATGTGTAAGCATGTGTTGGCTGAATTAAAGAATGTGAGGGAATGATGAAAGGGGAAACATGACAGCTAGGTTGAATTATGAAGAGTGAATGCATGTGGCTGATTTATGTGAATGATTATGGGTGATTATGATAAGTGATAAGTGGTGATGATAAGTGTATGATATGTGATTATGATAAGTGATAAGTGGTGATGATAAGTAATGATTTATGATAAGTGATAAGTGGTGATGATAAGTAATGATATGTGATTATGATAAGTGATAAGTGGTGATGATAAGTAATGATATGTGGGAGTGTGGCTGAAATGGAGTGGAATGTTGGAATGTTATGCACGGCTAAGGATATAGGAAAGGTTTAAATGTCCTAAAACTAAAGGGAACAAGGTTCCAACACTTTGGTCTTCAATTAGGTCTTCAATTTCGTCCAACACTTTGGCTCCAAGCATAAGCTATCCATCCTTAGCCCAAAAGTGCTCCAAAAGTCTCCAAAATGCATCTTTTTGCTCCTTTAGCCCTTTGGACCTACAAACACACGAAAATAGCTTAAAGTACTAAAATAACTAAAGAAACATAACGTAAATGAACGAGAACAAGCCATTTAAGTCGCATGAATATGCTCCTATCAATAAGTAGGGATCGTTCTTAACCGGGGATTAGGAGGGATTGCAAAATCACTTGGAAACTAACTCAAAAACGTAAAATAAAGTTTGAAACACTAAACTAGACTCAAAGAATGCAAAACTAAACAATAAAACACAAAAACAAATCAAAAGACTCAAAACAGCCCCAAAACACTCAAACCTGCTTTAAAATCACTTTCTGGGCAGTTTTGAGCACTTTGGTAACTTTGGACGAAATTGGGTAATAGAATGAATCAAAATGCTTAAAAACACAAACTAAGACACTTTCTAACTAAATTGGACACTAAAGTAAAGGGGGATTGAGGTTTTGACGAAAATAACTAAAATGCATAGATTGTAAATTAAGGCAGATTCTAAAGATGAATTGAATGAAATTATGGATGAATGCTAGCTAGAAGGTTCTTCTCCACACATGTCACACTTGCATACACTTTGATTTTCAGTTGGTCTTTCAATAAATTATGAAACTCAACACCCCGGGTTAATTAGGTCCGCTTAAATTAACCGTCAAGTTTTCCTTAAGTTAATGAATTGGATGGGTTAGCGCAACGCAATTCAAAACATTCTCTAAAAGTCCTTTACGTGAAAAGCACAATAAAGATACAATCAAAGATCATTAAGCATCATGAAAACTATAAGTGTTGACGAGGCATTCGTTACTATGATGAGCATGAAACTAGTGCCAAGAATTCATTTAACGCAATTGTTTATAAGCAACCTCCACTACTTGTGAATAAAGTTCATAACTATTAGGTGAAACTCACTTATATTCTAGCGTCATATTCATGCATGAAAATTAAGCGTGCACTTCAATAAACATACACAAATAAGTTATCAATCAAACAGTTAAACGCATTGAATCCACCATTCATGAAATTCCAACCAAAAGTAATCAATTCATATTGCAAGCATAAACATGGTTTCGAATCACCCCCTAGCTAACTGATGCGAGAATTATACGCACAAAAATTAACCCTCTTGTTGTCAAATTGTAGTAAGGATGCAAATAGGGATCGTTCTAGACCGGGGATTAGGAGGGCTTGCTAAAACCTCTAAATTGACTCAAAAACATAAAAACAAAGTTAAAAACGTTCACAAAGACTCAAAGGACTCAAAACAGGTTCAAAAGACTCAAAACTGCCTAAAAACACTAACTAGGCAGTTTCTGACCTTAAACACAAATTTGGACGAATTTAAGATTAAAGGTTGATTCAAAACACTTTAAATGATGATGGGAGATGCATGTGGCTGATTTAAAGGATGGAATGCATGTGCAATGGTTAAAGGAAAGGTTTAAATGTCCTAGAACTAAAGGGAACAAGGTTCCAACACTTTGGTCTTCAATTAGGTCATCAATTTCGTCCAACACTTTGGCTCCAAGCATAAGCTATCCATCCTTAGCCCAAAAGTGCTCCAAAAGTCTCCAAAATGCATCTTTTTGCTCCTTTAGCCCTTTGGACCTACAAACACACGAAAATAGCTTAAAGTACTAAAATAACTAAAGAAACATAACGTAAATGCACGAGAACAAGCCATTTAAGTCGCATGAATATGCTCCTATCACTAACTAGGGGGATTTAGCCTCTCATGTTCACAAAAAGAGAAATACAATTGAATTTAAACATTAAGCACAAAGGATTGATTACACCTAGAACGCACGATGAATCCACTTGAATTTCCGCGCGTCGAAGCTCCTCTTTCCTCTTCTCCTTGCCGCGGCAGAGAGGTTTTCTTGTGTTTTTGGATGGTTTTCTGGGTTAGGGATGGATTTAAGGATGTTGGTGGTGCGGCAAGATTATGGGGTGGTGTAGGGAGGCGTGTAAGTTGGTGGAGAGTGGTGGAGAGGCTGCGGCAAAGCTTGGAAGTGGCTGGAATGGAGGGGGAGATGGAAAGGTGGCTGCGGCAATAGGGAGAGAATGGAGGGAATGGTGGCTGATTAGTGTTAGGGTGAATGTGTAGAATGGGAGGGGGGTGACGGCTATGGGAAAAGTATGTGTTAGTGGTTGCGGATTCAAGTGTATGGGAGATGTGTGATGCATGGGTTTGAAGGATTAGGGTGTGAAAAATGGCTGAATCCCTTAGGGTGAATGGTATGCACGGCTTAGGGTTGAATATTGGGAGAGAATGGCTGAATGAATTATAATCAATGGGAAGTGACGGCTAGGGTAGTTTTTGGTGTGAAAGTGGCTGATTAGTATGAATGGATGGCTACGGATTAAAGGGGAAGGGAATGGAGGCTGTGGATTGAATGTGAATTAGGTTGAATGGCTGAATCAAAATAGAATGAGAGGTATATGGTGCGGCTGAGATGGGTTTTGGATGAATCAAAGGCTATGGATTCAAGGGAGAGTATGAAAGGATGCGGCTAGGGTTAGGAATATGTATGATTTCAGAAAACAAACCCTAGCATATTTTGGTTAATTAAAATTAAATCAAAGGCTGCTAGAAAAAGGAAAATAAAATCAGAAATTAGAGAGGGAAAGATTAAAGGGTGCGGCTGCAAGGTTAAAGGGCTAGGGTTTAGAAGCATGGATTTGGGCCTAAAATGCCCCCCCTTGCACGGCAAGGGAAAGGACTTGGGCTAAAGCCCACGGCATTGGTTGGAATTTGGGCTAGGGCATTCGTTTTGTGTCCTAAAGCGCCTACAAGGACTTCAAAGTGGCTAGAAAATACGGACGTTTAAGATTAGGAAAGGTTTACCAAAACGGGAAACTTAGGGTTAACTTTCCTAAAATAGGAAACCTTGTTTGAGTAGGATTCCTCGTTTTGGTAAGAATTCATCGTTGGAGTAAGAATTTGTCGTTTCTTCAAGACTTCAACTCATTCATTCCTCTTCGCTCCAAAAGGCTCCAATTTGCATCTTCTTGCACACTTTGGCCTTATAATCTGAAAATACACAAAAGTGGCCTTAAACACTAAAAAAACTAAGTAAACACAACATAAATGCACGAGAACAAGCTAATTAAGTCGCATGAATATGCTCCTATCAAATTCCCCCACACTTAACTTTTGCTAGTCCTCGAGCAAAACAAAACAACTAAAGTAAACAAGACGAAACAAAACAAACAAAACATAACCTAAACCTTCCAACGTTTGCCTCAGGGATTTCCAATGAAACATGACATGTCAAAAATCATTACTCACATAGTTGGTAAGTAATTTCCTTCCTAATGCTAGAATATGTTTAGTACAATGGCACAAGTAAGGGTGTCGAATCCACAGGGACTAATTGATCCTATATAATCACTTGTTTTGCAAGAACTCTATGAAATGAATAAAACTAATCAAATTAGGCAGATTTGTTGTTGTAACTTGAAAGCACTAAGAAAATGAAGTAAACACAATTAAATGAATCAACAACTAATAAAATGGGATAGCACCAATGGAGATGAAGCTAGGGATTCGGTTTCACCATTGCTAAACCAAGTCCATGTTTGTTAAGTTAGTTTATACTCAGCCATCTACCTATTTCTTGAGTTTGTTTCACTTAGATATGATCAACCATATGATGTGTGGATTTGATCACATGTTCCTAATCATGAGCCTAGTTGTGATGTGCAACTTTGGTTCCTAATCAAGAAGGTGTTACGCACAAGAAACTTTCATAAAACAAAGGTAACACTTGGCAGGTTGTTTGCAAAGTATTCCCTTCATCCATTCACATATCTACCAAGAATATGCATGATGTGTGCCCTAATCTTGGCTAAACAACCTGTGGTTAATTCAAATGGTGATCAAACATTAAAATCAACTCACAAAGTCACTATTGAATCAGAGAATGAAACAAGAAATAGATGGACAAACTGAGCATTCTAACTTGATTACATGGCAAACTTTGCAAGGCTACATCGAATCCCTAGAGAGGGATTAGTTACACTTCATGTTTACAAAAGGTTTGACATAATAATATAAAACATGAGTGAACATAGAATTAATAAGAAGAAACCCTTGAAGCAAAACTGAGGTTGAATTCCTCGAAGAGTGGCCTTTGGTGTTGGTTCTCCAAGTGTGATGTAAATGAAGGTAGATCGGCTATGGTTGAATGGTTTCTGCAACTGGGAGAGTAACTGGACAGAGATGGAGTGAAATGGAGTGGCTATGCGTATCAATAATGGAATGATGGAAGAAACCTTGTTGTGTGAAGTGTGCATGGTTTTATAGAAGGGAAATGTGGTTTATTTAATCAAAGATGCATGTGTAATGTCTGCAACAAAGGAATGGACAACCTGGAATTGGTTGCACCAAGCTAGAACAAGGGATTTGCACGGCATGATTGTGTTTGTTGGTGTAAATATGGCTGAGTGAATTAAGTAATGGAAGTGCATGTTCTTGGTGCAAAAGGGAGCTGGAAAGGTAATGGAATGCACGGCACAAGGTGTGTGGAAGCTGTTTTAGAGCTAGAAGTGCATAAGTGAGCTGGAACCACATGGGACTGCACGGCAAGGTTGTAAACATGCATGTGAATGCATGTTTTGGTGTTGGAACCACCTAATCTGACTTCAACGTTTTTGCCTTGTTTAGAATCACCCAATATGGCCGAATTGCACCACTTAACACTTCCACATCTTTTCCTGAAATTCCAGCAGTCAAATGTTTCCTAGATTCTTCATTTGGACTTCAATTTAACTCCCTAGAATCCTCTCCACGTTTGGAATAATGCTCAGCTACCAAAAGGAATGTTTTTAATTCATTTGCCTTCCCATTGATCCAAATTCACACTTGGCTGCACACTAACACCAAATAATGTAAAATGCAACTAGTTTAATCCAAAAACATCACAAAGACGCCAAATAAGGAAGATATAAATGCATGCAAAATGTGACTTATCATTGGAACCACCTAATTGATAGGAGCATATTCATGCGACTTAAATGGCTTGTTCTCGTGCATTTACGTTATGTTTCTTTAGTTATTTTAGTATTTTAAGCTATTTTCGTGTGTTTGTAGGTCCAAAGGGCTAAAGGAGCAAAAAGATGCATTTTGGAGACTTTTGGAGCACTTTTGGGCTAAGGATGGATAGCCTATGCTTGGAGCCAAAGTGTTGGACGAAATTGAAGACCTAATTGAAGACCAAAGTGTGGAACCTTGTTCCCTTTAGTTTTAGGACATTTAAACCTTTCCTATATCCTTAGCCGTGCATAACATTCCAACATTCCACTCCTTCATTTCAGCCACACTCCCACATATCATTACTTATCATCACCACTTATCACTTATCATAATCACATATCATTACTTATCATCACCACTTATCACTTATCATAATCACATATCATACACTTATCATCACCACTTATCACTTATCATAATCACCCTTAATCATTCACATAAATCAGCCACATGCATTCACTCTTCATAATCCAACCTAGCTGTTATGTTTCCCCTTTCATCATTCCCTCACATTCTTTAATTCAGCCAACACATGCTTACACATGCATTTTCAGCACCAAAGAATCATTGCACATGCATTTCCAACCCACATGCATCATTTAATCATTCAAACATGCAGCCACATTCACTTTACCTAGCTGTCATGTTCCCTCTCCCATCCATTTCATCATTGCACCAACCAATCTAGTTGTCATAACACATGCATTCCCTTCTTTAATCATTCATAGCTGCCATTCACATGTTCTCCCATCCCTTCTCTCCCTATAAAACCATGCATTGCATTCATTCAGAATATTCATTCTTCCATACACATTTCAGTCACAAACACCAACCATTCCCTTGTGCCGTGGCCTCCTCCTTCCATTTTCACCACTCCCCAAACCATTCACATCATCAAACTATCCTTAGACCTTGTGCTACAACGAAGAGGAAGATAAGAGGGCCTAAACGTTCATACAATTCAAGTTTGAGTTGTTGGAATGTTTAGGTGTTTCTTTGATTTCAATATTTAAGTTCAATACTCTTTGTTTTGTACGAATGAGGAATGGAAGAGAAGAGGGCCTAAACGTTCATACAATTCAAGTTTGAGTTGTTGGAATGTTTAGGTGTTTCTTGTTGATGTATATTTCCTTCCTAATGCTAGAATATATTTAGTTTAATGGCACAAGCAAGGGTGTCGAATCCACAGGGACTAATTGGACCTATGTAATTACTTGTTTTGCTAGAACTCTAAGAAATGAATCAAACTAATCAAACTAGGCATAAATAGGCAGATTTGAGATATGAATCTAGAAAGCATAAGAAAATGAAGTAAACACAAATCAATGAATCAATAGCTAATATAATGGGATAGTATCAATGGAAATGAAACTAGGGATTCGATTTCACCATTGCTCAACTAAGTCCATGTTTGTTAAGTTAGTTTATACTCATTCATCTACCTATTTCTTGAGTTTGTTTCACTTGGATATGATCAACCATATGATGTGTGGATTTGATCAAATGTCTATAATCTTGAACCTAATTGTGATGTGCAACTTCGGTTCATAATCTAGAGTATGTAATTCACAAGAAACATTCACTAAACCAAAGGGAACACTTGGCAGGATGTTTGCCAAGCTTTCCCTTCATTCATTCACAAATCCACCAATATTAGACATGATGTATGCTTTAATCTTGGCTAAATAACTTGTGGTTAACTCAAATGGAGATCAAGCATACAAATCAACTCACAAATTCACAATTATAACAGAGAATGAAGCAAGAACTAGATGGACAAAATGAGCATTCTAACTTAATTACATGGCAAACTTTGCAAGGTTACATCGAATCCCTAAGGATAGATTAGTTACAATTCATGTTTACAACAGATTTGACATAAAAATATAAAACATGAATGAACATAGAATTGATAAGAATGAATCCCTTGAAGCAAATCTGATGGTGAAGTCTTTGAAGAGTTCCTTGGTGTGATTCTCCAAGTATGGTGCGGATGAAGGTAGAATGGTGATGTTTGAATGGTTTCTGCCCTTGGGACAGAAAATGGGCAGAGAATGGAGTGAAAGGAAAGGTTTTAGAGTGAGTAATGGACTGAAATGAAGAAGAACATTTTCGGAACTCCTTTGGGACAGAAATGAGACTTGTTTTATGGAAAAGAATGTGTCCCCCACATTGAGATTGGATCTAGCAATTGTTTAAATCAGATGGCAGAGCATAAATCAGATGGAATGATGGGTTTCTGAGGTAGTGGACACATGGGATGGACAAGGTCTGCAAGCATTTGGTTTGTTTAATCCAAATGCATGTGTTCTTGCTGCAACAATTGAGTGGAGTCTGCAAAGGTGAATTAGAGCACCAGAAAATGTTTATACAAATCTGGAAATGGGAATAAAACACACGGTTTGGACATGATGGGAATGAAATGGATTTCTGAAATGAGGGCTGCAAGGAGTGTGGTTTGTTTAATCAAAATGCATGTGAATTTCTGCCAAGATGAAGTGGAGAAAAGTAATAGAATGCAAGGTCAGATTGTAAGTCATGCATGTGAATGATGTTTTGGTGTTTTAGAAATGTATAATCTGACTTGGACCACATGGGAGTGCACGGCATGGATTGATTGTGATCATGGTAAAAATGTGGCTGATTAGCTTAAGTAATGGAAGTGGAATCTGATTTGGTGCTAGAAATTCATAACATGAAGGGATGATATGGGAACACACGGCCAAGGTTTTGAGCATGCATGTGAATGCATGTTATGGTGTTGGAAGCACATGGCTGACTTCAATGTTTTTGCCTTGTTTAAAATCACCCAATAAGGCCGAATTTCATCTCTTAACACTTCACATCTTTTCTGGAATGTTTTTACTTCATTTGCCTTCCCATTGATCCAAAATCACTCTTGGCTGCACACTAACACCAAATAACGTAAAATGCAACTAGTTTAATCCAAAACAATCACAAAGATGCCAAATAAAGAAAATATAAATGCATGCAAAATGTGACTTATCATTTCTTTGATTCTCTTTGTTTTGTAACATGAGGAACTAAACCCCCCCCCCCCCTTGGCTAGGGGGGGATTCGAAATATATGTTTATGCTTGCATTTTGATTTGATTACTTCTAATTGCGTTTCATAAGTTGTGAATTCAATTTGTTTAACTATTTGATTGATAACCTATTTATGTATGTTTATTGAGAGTGCACACTTAATTTTCATGCATGAATATGACGCTAGAATATAAGGGAGTTTCACGTAATAGTTAGGAACTTATATTCACAAGTAGTGGAGGTTGCTTATAAACAATCGCGTTAAACGAATTCTTGGCATAAGTTTCATGCAATCATAGTAACGAATGCCTCGTCAACACTTATAATTTTCATAGAGCGTAATGATTCTTGCTTGTATCTCTATTATGCAATCATGTAGGGGACTTGTGGGGAATGTTTTGGGTTGTCGTATGCAATCATCCAATTCAATAACGTTAGGAAGATTTGAAGGTTAATTTAAGCGGACCTAATTAACTTGGGGTGTTTAGAATTCATGGTTTATTGAAATGCAGTTGGAAATCTCTTTATTATGCAAGTGTAACATGTGTGGAGATGAACCCCTTAGCTAATCCATCCATCATCTTGTTTTCAAGTAATTCGTTTTACAATCTGCCTAGTTTGTTACTTTGTTTTGTTATTTCAATTTTCGTCAAAACAAAACCCCCCTTTACTTTCTTGTTCTATAGTGTTTAGAATCTGTTTAATTTGTGTTTTAAAGTGTTTTGAATCAACCTATAATCTTAAATTCGTCCAAATTTGTGTTTAAGGTCAGAAACTGCCTAGTTAGTGTTTTTAGGCAGTTTTGAGTCCTTTGAGTCTTTGTATTGTCCAAATTAGTTAGAAAGTGTTTTAGTTTGTGTTTCTAAGTATTTTGATTCAAGTTTTCATCCAATTTCGTCCAAATTAGTGTAGGTGCTCAAAACTGCCCAGAAAGTGGTTTTTAGGCAGTTTTGAGTCTTCTAGTTGCTGTTTTGGGTTTTAGGTTTGTTTAAGTGTTTTAACTTTTAGTTTTGCATTCTTTGAGTCGAGTTTAGTGTTTTAAACTTTGTTTTTGAATTTTTTATGTCAGTTTCCAAGTGTTTAGCAATCCCTCCTAATCCCCGGTCTAGAACGATCCCTACTTACATCTTTACTACAATTTGACAAAAAGAGGGTTTAATTTGTGTGCGTATAATTCTCGCATCAAATTTTGGCGCCGTTGCCGGGGATTAGTGATAGGAGCATATTCATGCAACTTAAATGGCTTGTTCTCGTGCATTTACGTTATGTTTCTTTAGTTATTTTAGTTCTTTAAGCTATTTTCGTGTGTTTGTAGGTCCAAAGGGCTAAAGGAGCAAAAAGATGCATTTTGGAGACTTTTGGAGCACTTTTGGGCTAAGGATGGATAGCCTATGCTTGGAACCAAAGTGTTGGACGAAATTGAAGACCTAATTGAAGACCAAAGTGTTGGAACCTTGTTCCCTTTAGTTTTAGGACATTTAAACCTTTCCTATATCCTTAGCCGTGCATAACATTCCAACATTCCACTCCTTCATTTCAGCCACACTCCCACATATCATTACTTATCATCACCACTTATCACTTATCATAATCACATATGAATACTTATCATCCCCACTTATCACTTATCATAAATCATTACTTATCATCACCACTTATCACTTATCATAATCACATATCATACACTTATCATCACCACTTATCACTTATCATAATCACCCATAATCATTCACATAAATCAGCCACATGCATTCACTCTTCATAATTCAACCTAGCTGTCATGTTTCCCCTTTCATCATTCCCTCACATTCTTTAATTCAGCCAACACATGCTTACACATGCATTTTCAGCACCAAAGAATCATTGCACATGCATTTCCAACCCACATGCATCATTTAATCATTCAAACATGCAGCCACATTCACTTTACCTAGCTGTCATGTTCCCTCTCCCATCCATTTTCAGATTTCCACGCACCAATCTAGTTGTCATTACACATGCATTCCCTTCTTTAATCATTCCTAGCTGCCATTCACATGTTCTCCCATCCCTTCTCTCCCTATAAAACCATGCATTGCATTCATTCAATTCATCTCATTCTTCCATACACATTTCAGTCACAAACACCAACCATTCCCTTGTGCCGTGGCCTCCTCCTTCCATTTTCACCACTCCCCAAACCATTCACAACATCAAACTATCCTTAGACCTTGTGCTACAACGAAGAGGAATATAAGAGGGCCTAAACGTTCATACAATTCAAGTTTGAGTTGTTGGAATGTTTAGGTGTTTCTTTGATTTCAATATTTAAGTTCAATACTCTTTGTTTTGTACGAATGAGGAAAGGAAGAGAAGAGGGCCTAAACGTTCATACAATTCAAGTTTGAGTTGTTGGAATGTTTAGGTGTTTCTTTGATTCTCTTTGTTTTGTATCATGAGGAACTAAACCCCCCCTTGGCTAGGGGGGAATTTGAAATATATGTTTATGCTTGCATTTTGATTTGATTACTTCTAATTGCGTTTCATAAGTTGTGAATTCAATTTGTTTAACTATTTGATTGATAACCTATTTATGTATGTTTATTGAGAGTGCACACTTAATTTTCATGCATGAATATGACGCTAGAATATATGGGAGTTTCACGTAATAGTTATGAACTTATATTCACAAGTAGTGGAGGTTGCTTATAAACAATCGCGTTAAACGAATTCTTGGCATAAGTTTCATGCAATCATAGTAACGAATGCCACGTCAACACTTATAATTTTCATAGAGAGTAATGATTCTTGCTTGTATCTCTATTATGCAATCATGTAGGGGACTTGTGGGGAATGTTTTGGGTTGTCGTATGCAATCATCCAATTCAATAACGTTAGGAAGATTTGAAGGTTAATTTAAGCGGACCTAATTAACTTGGGGTGTTGAGAATTCATGGTTTATTGAAATGCAATTGGAAATCTTTTATTTATGCAAGTGTAACATGTGTGGAGATGAACCCCTTGGCTAGCATCCATTCATTCCATTTCATCAATTTCATATTTACATTCTGTCTAGTTTGTTACTTTGTTTTGTTATTTCAATTTTCGTCAAAACAAAACCCCCCTTTACTTTCTTGTTCTATAGTGTTTAGAATCTGTTTAATTTGTGTTTTAAAGTGTTTTGAATCCACCTATAATCTCAAATTCGTCCAAATTTGTGTTTAAGGTCAGAAACTGCCTAGTTAGTGTTTTTAGGCAGTTTTGAGTCTTTTGAACTTGTTTTGAGTCCTTTGAGTCTTTGTATTGTCCAAATTAGTTAGAAAGTGTTTTGATTTGTGTTTCTAAGTATTTTGATTCAAGTTTTCATCCAATTTCGTCCAAATTAGTGTAGGTACTCAAAACTGCCCAGAAAGTGGTTTTTAGGCAGTTTTGAGTCTTCTAGTTGCTGTTTTGGGTTTTAGGTTTGTTTAAGTGTTTTAACTTTTAGTTTTGCATTCTTTGAGTGACGTGAGAATTATACGCACACAAATTAAACCCTCTTTTTATCAATTGTAGTGAAGAATGTAAGTAGGGATCGTTCTGGACCGGGGATTAGGAGGGATTGTTAATCACTTGGAATTGACTCAAAAAGGTAGAAACACAATATAAAACACTATACTAGACTCAAAGAATGCAAAACTAAACTTTAAAACACCAAAACAAACCAAAAGACTCAAAACATCCCCAAAACACTCAAAACTGCCTTAAAAACACAATCTGGGCAGTTTTGAACACTAGACACAACTTTGGACGAAAATTGGTTTTAACTTGACCTAAGACACTTAAAAACACAAACTAAAGTGATGTCTAACTACTATGACTCAACAAAGTAAAGGGGGATTGGTTTTGGACGAATTTAAAAACAAAACTTAAAACTTTGTAAAACGAACAGATTTTAAACGAATTTGGATTTAATGAATGGATGGAAGCTAGCTAAGGGGTTCATCTCCACACATGTTATACTTGCACACAAAACGATTTCTAATTGCTTTTCAATAAACCATGAATTCTCAACGCCCCAGATTAACCGTGAATTGCACTAATTAACCCTCAGATTTTCCTAACGTTATTGAATTGGATGATTGCATACGACAACCCAAAACATTCCCCACAAGTCCCCTACATGATTGCATAATAGAGATACAAGCAAGAATCATTAAGTTCTATGAAAACCATAAGCATTGACGAAGCACTTGTTACTATGATTGCATGAAACTTATGCCAAGAATTTACTTAACGCGATTGAGATCATCAACCTTTACTACTTGTGAATATAATTCCATAACGATTAGGTGAAATTTCCTTATATCCTAGCATCCAATTTATACATGAAAATTAAGCGTGCACTCTCAACCAACACACACAAATCAATGTAATTCACATAGATAAGTAAATTGAATTCACAACTTATGAAACGCAATTAGAAGTAATCAAATCATATTGCAAGCATAAACATGTGTTTCGAATCCCCCCCTAGCCAAGGGGGGGTTAGTTCCTCATTCGCACAAAACAAAGAGAATTGAAATTAAACATTGAAATCAAAGGAAAAGAAACACCTAGAAATTCCAGCCACGCGAACTTAAATTGCATGAACTTCCGAGCTTCCTTCTCCTCCTCCTTGGTGCGCCAAGGGTCTAGGGACAGGTTTTAGGGCCTTAGGTGTATGGATGGATGGTTATGGAGGGATGTAGTAGTGTTTAGGGGAAGGGGATGGTGCGGCAAGGGTCTAAAACTAGGGAGAAAGGTGTTTGGTGGCTGCGGCAAGGGTGTGGAGAGGTTTGGACGAATTTATGGAGTGAATGAAGGTGTATGAGAGGTGGTGATCTGAGATAGGGGTTAATATGAGTATATATAGGCACTTAAAACCCTAGGGTAATCAGATATGGACTTGAATAACCCAAATCAACTAGGAAATAGGCTTAGAAATCAGAAATAGAGAGGGATAATGCTTCCTAGGTGCGGCAGGTATGGGATAAAGTGATAAGGTTTCTAGAATGCCTTGCAAGGCAAGGGAAATCAGATTTCTAGAAGGGTTTGGGCGCCACCTTTGTAGGAGATAAGATAAGGTTCCTAAAATCATGCTTTAAGTGCCAAATTTGTAGGGAAAAAGAGATAAGGGTGCGGCACCTTCTTAGGGATAATGTTTAGGGCTTCTAGAAAGCCCTAAAACTAAGGGGAATTGGATAAAACCCACGGCAAGGATAGGATAGGGTGTCCTAAATGGATAAGGTGCCCTAAATGGATAAGGACTCCTCATTGTACTTGGAAACTTTGCCTATTAGGATTAGGAAACCTTGTCTTCATCATTCCTTCTTCATCTTGGACTCCTTTTCCTTCTTGGACTTGGAAAACTTCTTTGTTGCTTCACTTGAGACCATTTGGATTTTGACTTTCCTACTTCAAGTAGGAAACCTTGTTTGAGTAGGAATCTTCATTCTTCTAGGAATCCTAATTCAACTAGGAAACCCATTTCCACTAGGGGCTTTCCTAATTCAACTAGGAAACCTTGTTCAAGCAGGAAACATCATCTTCAAATCTTCAATTTCGTCCATCCTCTTGGCTCCAAGCATATGATGTCCATTCCAAGCTCTAATTTGCTCCAAAAGGCTCCAAAATGCATCATTTTGCATACTTTGCCCTTAAAACCTGAAAATACATAAAACTAGCTTAAAAGACTACTTTACTAAGGAAAAACACTATAAATGCACAAGAACAAGCTAAACTAAGGTGCATAAATATGCTCCTATCATTGAGTCAAGTTTAGTGTTTTAAACTTTGTTGTTGAGTTTTTAAGTCAGTTTCCAAGTGTTTAGCAATCCCTCCTAATCCCCAGTTAAGAACGATCCCTACTTATATCTATACTACAATTGTCAAAAAGAGGGTTAATTTGTGTGCGTATAATTCTCGCATCAATTAGCAACTTTGCTAATCTCTTGGATTGTTTTATTTTTGTTTGTGTGTATATATTTTTAGTTTTATTTTGTTGATTTTAGAAGCAAGACATGGCACTTGATAGTGCTTCTCTTTTGTCACAGCTTATGGAAGAGTACCAAACGCAAAGAGTTGGTACATTTGATCATAATCAATCAAGGAACGACGTGTTTTCCAATACTTACAATTCGGATTGGAGTGATCATTCAAACTCTATGTGGTGGGAACCTCAACATATTCAACAAGAAGGATATTGGCAACCATATGAGGAGTTCTATACAACACCTATGCAGCCACCACAACCTGCCCAAACAAATTCAAGTGAGTCTTTGTATAATGATACGATTAGTAAGTAACTCACCAATAAGTCTCAGGGGCAAGAAGATCTAAACAAAGCAAGGCAAAATCAAGACAAAAGGTTGGACTACTTGGAAAAGCAAATTGGGCAGATCGCGGAGTTCGTAGGACAATTTCAAGACCAAGGCGAACTCCCTAGTTCAACCAGTGCAAATCCGAAGGGAGAATTTGAAACTGCCAAGCAAATCATGTTGAGAAGTGACAAGGAGGTTGGAACGGACCCTCAACCATCAAAATCAAATCACAAGGAAGAGGAATACACCCAACCCACGGCAAGAGTGGAAACACCTTTGCCGGAGGCACCAATTGCTCCTACGCCATCTAATTCAAGTAAGTGATGCGAAATATATTAAGCACACAAATTAAACCCTCTTCTGACAATTGTAGCAAAGTATGTAAGTAGGGATCGTTCAAAACCGGGGATTAGGAGGGATTGCTAAACTCTTGAAAACTGACCTAAGAACTCCAAAACAAAGTTAAAAACACTAATTTGGACTCAAAGAATGAAAAACCAAAGTTAAAACACTAAAACAAAACAAAAACTCAAAACAGCAACTAGAAGACTCAAAACTGCCTAAAAACCACTTTCTGGGCAGTTTTGAGCACCTACACTAATTTGGACGAAATTGGTTGAAAACTTGACTCAAAACACTTAAAAACATGAACCAAAACAATTTCTAACTAAATTGAGACTTCAAAGTAAAGGGGGATTTGATTTGGACGAAATTAAAGTTGAGAAAACAGATTGCAAAGTAAAACTGATTTTGAAACGTTTTTGGGGTTTTTAATGGATGATGGACTAGTTAGGGGTTCTTTCTCCACACATGACAAGTATGCAAATGACTCGATTTCCAGTTATTCCTTCATAGAATTATGAATGACAATGCCCCAAATTAACCGTGACATCACTAGTTAATTCTCAAGTTTTCCTTGTGTTATTGAATTGGATGACATCATACGACAACCCAAAGCATTCTTCAAAAGTTCCTTACATGACATCATAATAAAGATACAATCAAAGATCATTACGTTCAATGAAAACTATAAGCATTGACAAAGCACTTGTGACTATGACATCATGACACTTATGCTAGGAATTGAACTTAACGCGATTGTGACTAGCAACCTTCACTACTTGTGAATATAAGTGTGTGACAATTATGTGAAACAAACTTATATTCTAGCATCATATTCATGCAAGCCAATTAAGTGTCGACCCCTAATTAACAAACACAAATACGTTATTACTCGCACAGTTAAGCCAATTGCATTCACGATTCAAGAATTCATAACTGGAATTTATCAAATCAACTTGCACACATAGTTATGGCTTCGAAATCACCCCTAACCAATAGGGTTTTAGCCACTCATGTTCATAGCAAAATGAAAGGAAAATAAATTAAACATTGAAATCATAAAACGAATTACACCTAGAATGCACCAACGACGAAGCTTGAGCATCCAAGAGTCCTTCCTTCTTTCTCCTTGCTACGGCACAAAGGTGGATGGGGTGGTTGGGATGTGTTTTAGGATCAGGGATTATGGAATTGGATGGAGGATAGGCACGGCAAGGTGTAGTGTTTGGTGGAATTGTGTTTCTAGGATTTTAGGATGTGTAGAATGGTGTGGCTAGATGAATGGACGAAAATTGGGTGAATGAGTCATCCCCCTTAATGCCTTGCTGCAAAGCCTTATTTATAGGGCTAGGAAAGGTTTAGAACTTAGTTGAAACACTTAAAGGATATATGTGTGTAGCTTGGACAAGGTAGGAGACAAGATAGGACGGCTAGGTGACAAGCTAGGACGGCTAGGAGACAAGATAGGACGGCTAGGAGACAAGGTAGGACGGCTAGGAGACAAGCTAGGACGGCTAGGAGACAAGGTAGGACGGCTAGTGACAAGCTAGGACGGCTAGGAGACAAGCTAGGACGGCTAGGAGACAAGGTAGGACGGCTATGAGACAAGCTAGGACGGCTAGGAGACAAGGTAGGACGGCTAGTGACAAGGTAGGACGGCTAGGAGACAAGGTAGGACGGCTAGTGACAAGCTAGGACGGCTAGGAGACAAGCTAGGACGGCTTGTTCTTCCAATACAGAAATTAGGCACCATGTGTGAATAGATAAAGCCTTCTAGAAATAAGGTTTTTAGGCCCCCTTGCAGCTCCCTAACTGAATTCAAGCCTTCAAATTCGTCCATCCTCATGCCTCCATGCTTGCACTATCCAATCTTGGCCAAAAAATGCTCTAGAATGCTCCAAATTGCTTCATTTTGCATACTTTGACACTAAAACCTGAAATTGCACAAAATGACTTTAAACACTAAACTAACTAAGGAAAAACAACATAAATGCATGAGAACAAGCCAATTAAGTCGCATAAAAATGCTCCTATCAGTAAGGTTGTTCCAAATTTAATTAGTTCTAACCCCATTCCACCTACTATCCCTATTCCTTGCAGGTTCATGAATTCCAAGGAAGAAGAAAGTGAAAAAGACACCATGGAAGCCCTTCCAAAGGTGAAAAGTAGGGAATATCATGAATTCATCAAAGAGGACGTTCTTGAGATAAATGATAGGAGCATATTCATGCGACTTAAATGGCTTGTTCTCGTGCATTTACGTTATGTTTCTTTAGTTATTTTAGTACTTAAGCTATTTTCGTGTGTTTGTAGGTCCAAAGGGCTAAAGGAGCAAAAAGATGCATTTTGGAGACTTTTGGAGCACTTTTGGGCTAAGGATGGATAGCCTATGCTTGGAGCCAAAGTGTTGGACGAAATTGAAGACCTAATTGAAGACCAAAGTGTTGGAACCTTGTTCCCTTTAGTTTTAGGACATTTAAACCTTTCCTATATCCTTAGCCGTGCATAACATTCCAACATTCCACTCCTTCATTTCAGCCACACTCCCACATATCATTACTTATCATCACCACTTATCACTTATCATAAATCATTACTTATCATCACCACTTATCACTTATCATAATCACATATCATACACTTATCATCACCACTTATCACTTATCATAATCACCCATAATCATTCACATAAATCAGCCACATGCATTCACTCTTCATAATTCAACCTAGCTGTCATGTTTCCCCTTTCATCATTCCCTCACATTCTTTAATTCAGCCAACACATGCTTACACATGCATTTTCAGCACCAAAGAATCATTGCACATGCATTTCCAACCCACATGCATCATTTAATCATTCAAACATGCAGCCACATTCACTTTACCTAGCTGTCATGTTCCCTCTCCCATCCATTAACTGTTTGATTGATAACTTATTTATGTATGTTTATTGAGAGTAGACGCTTAATTTTCATGCATGAATATGACGCTAGAATATAAGTGAGTTTCACGTAATAGTTACGAACTTATATTCACAAGTAGTGGAGGTTGCTTATAAACAATCGCGTTAAACAAATTCTTGGCATAAGTTTCATGCAATCATAGTAACGAATGCCTCGTCAACACTTATAATTTTCATAGAGCGTAGTGATTCTTGCTTGTATCTCTATTATGCAATCATGTAGGGGACTTGTGGGGAATGTTTTGGGTTGTCGTATGCAATCATCCAATTCAATAACGTTAGGAAGATTTGAAGGTTAATTTAAGCGGACCTAATTAACCCGGGGTGATGAGTTTCATAATTCATTGAAATGCAATTGGAAATCTTTTTATTATGCAAGTCTAACATGTGTGGAGATGAACCCCTTGGCTAGCATCCATTCATTCCATTTCATCAATTTCATATTTACATTCTGTCTAGTTTATTAACTTGTTTCGTTATTTCAATTTTCGTCAAACCTCAATCCCCCTTTTGCTTTAATGTTCAATTTAGTTAGAAATCAATTTAGTTTGTGTTTTTAAGAGTCTTGAGTCAAGTTACAACTTAAATTCGTCCAAAATTGGGTTTAAGGTCAGAAACTGCCTAGTTAGTGTTTTTAGGCAGTTTTGAGTATTTTGAACTTGTTTTGAATCCTTTGAGTCTTTGTTTTGTCCAAATTAGTTAGAAAGTGTCTTAGTTTGTGTTTATAAGTGTTTTGATTCAATTTGTTACCCAAATTCGTCCAAAGTACTCAAAGTGCTCAAAACTGCCCAGAAAGTGTTTTTAAGGCAGTTTTGAGTGTTTTGGTGCTGTTTTGAGTCTTTTGGTTTGTTTTAGTGTTTTAAAGTTTAGTTTTGCATTCTTTGAGTCTAGTATAGTGTTTTATATTGTGTTTTTACGTTTTTGAGTCAAATCCAAGTGATTAACAATCCCTCCTAATCCCCGGTCCAGAACGATCCCTACTTACGTACTTACTACAATTGTCAAAAAGAGGGTTTAATTTGTGTGCGTATAATTCTCGCATCAATAAACAACCCCAAAGAAGTTGAATTTTATGACACAAGACAAGGACCAATCCTCACATCAAATCTGACCAAGTGCAAAGTCCCTGAAACGTTCAAAGAAGGGGTGTTTATTCTTGAGTTTATGTCGGAGCACACAGGTAAGCCACCTCCCCGAATTTCAATTTTGATTTATACTAATATGTTGTTAATGATTCAGGCACTCACTTTAGAATTTAAACCATTACCGGATCATTTCAAGTATCACCTTCCATTCAAAGATCAATTCCATGCCGTTTGATTAAAAAAAAAAAAAAAAAAAAAAAAAGAAAAATAAAAGAATGTAGCCTTCACAAAGGTTGTTTACGTGAAGACCCACTACGTGGCGAAACTCTCGGAGCGGAAGGCATCGGAGCGGAAGGCATCGGAGTGGAAGGCATCGGAGCGGGAAGCATCGGAGCTAGAGCATTCCAGGCCTCAATACTGGGTGGAACGCTAGATGACCCAGGAAAAAGTTGCCTCTGGAAGAAAAACGCAAGCCTTTGACGGTCACTTTGCATTCGACCTTGAGATTCTTGCAGCTCATCAAGCTTCCTCTTCATGCCTGTCGAATAATTGTTGGCAAGCACGTGCAAACTTCGATTCTTGTACTTAAGCTGTTTGATTTCTTGCTTAAGACTCTCCACCTCCGCCATCAATGATTCAACCTGACGGGAGCGAGCAAGTAGGCGTTGGCCCATGTTGGACACAGAGCCAGCGCACTGAACGCTAAGAGCCAAGGACTCTTGAACGGCCAACTCATCGGACCGTCCTGAAAGCAACTGACTGATGCGAGAATTATACGCACACAAATTAACCCTCTTGTTGTCAAATTGTAGTAAGGATGCAAGTAGGGATCGTTCTAGACCGGGGATTAGGAGGGCTTGCTAAAACCTCTAAATTGACTCAAAAACATAAAAACAAAGTTAAAAACGTTCACAAAGATTCAAAGGACTCAAAACAAGTTCAAAAGACTCAAAACTGCCTAAAAATACTAACTAGGCAGTTTCTGACCTTAAACCCAAATTTGGACGAAATTAAGTTGTAACTTGACTCAAGACTCTTAAAAACACAAACTAAATTGATTTCTAACTAATTTGGACATTAAAGTAAGGGGGGATTGAGTTTTGGACGAAATTAAACTAATTGCACATATTCTAATTAAAAACAGAATGTAAATATGAATGTGATGGATTTGAATGGATGGGATGAAAAGCTAGCTAAGGGGTTCATCTCCACATATGTTACACTTGCATAATAAAAAGATTTCCAATTGCATTTCAATAAACCATGAATTCTCAACACCCCAAGTTAACCGTGATGCACTAATTAACCTTCAAATCTTCCTAACGTTATTGAATTGGATGATTGCATACGACAACCCAAAACATTCCCCACAAGTCCCCTACATGATTGCATAATAGAGATACAAGCAAGAATCATTACGCTCTATGAAAATTATAAGTGTTGACGAGGCATTCGTTACTATGATTGCATGAAACTTATGCCAAGAATTCGTTTAACGCGATTGTTTATAAGCAACCTCCACTACTTGTGAATATAAGTTCGTAACTATTAGGTGAAACTCACTTATATTCTAGCGTCATATTCATGCATGAAAATTAAGCGTATACTCTCAATAAACATACATAAATAAGTTATCAATCAAACAGTTAAACAAATTGAATCCACAACTTATGAAACGCAATTAGAAGTAATCAAATCAAAATGCAAGCATAAACATATATTTCTGATCCCCCCCTAGCCAAGGGGGGGTTTAGTTCCTCATACGTACAAAACAAAGAGAATTGAAATTAAACATTGGAATCGAGGAAAAGAAACACCTAAACATTCCAACAACTCAAACTTGAATTGTATGAACGTTTAGGCACTCTTCTCCTCCTCTTCGTTGTAGCACAAGGTCTAATGATAGGTTTGGAAGGATGGGGAGTTATGGATGGTGTAGAATGATGTGTTTAGGATAGGGATGGATGTAGGGGATCTCAAAGCTTCTTTTTGGGCAGAAAATATGAAGAATGGTGAAGTATGGATGTGTTATAGAGAGGGCATGAATTTCTGGCGTGAATGGGAATGAATGAATTGTGGCTGCAATGGATGCTTATTTATAGGTGAAAAGGAGGGAATATGACAGCTAGGAACTTGGTGGAAATCTGGAATGGTGATGGGAGATGCATGTGGCTGATTTATGCATGTGATTAAAGGGTAATGACAGCTGGGTTATGATGATGAATGCATGTGCAAAGTTGGTTGAATGATTATGGGTGCATGTGGCTGATTTATATGAAGGGAATGCATGTGGAATGAATGTGTGAATGATGGCAGATTGTGTATGTCAATGATTAGGGTGAATGTGCATGTGCTTTGACAGCTAGGTTGAATAAATTAAAGGGAGTGCATGTGGCTTGGCTGGAATGATTGGAATGCAATCTGAAATGGGATGTGTTGGTGTGAATTTCTGGTACAAAGGGCCTCCTTTGGTCTTCAATTTCGTCCATCTACTTGGCTTCAAGTATATGCAATCCATTTAACGCCCCAAACTACTCCAAAATGCACCATTTTGCATACTTTGCCCTTAGAACCTGAAAACACACAAAAGAAGCATAAAGGACTAAAATAACTAAAGAAACATAACGTAAATGCACGAGAACAAGCCATTTAAGTCGCATGAATATGCTCCTATCACTGACTATCTTTGGGAGTGAGGAGGTTCCGAGCTGCTATCGTAGCTGTTGTTGCATCCGTCATCATGGAGTCTTCACCTGTAAGAGGACCGTTAGAAGATAAAAAAGAAGGGCGCCATACATTACCTTGACGGGGCGCAACCGGATCGCTGCTGAGACTCAAATCTAAGCAAAGGTTCGATGAGTTAGTCATTTTTCAAAGGTGTTCAAAGAGAAGGGTTGGATGGAGTAAACTTTCAAAGGGCCGGAGACGATTTTCAAGAATGGGCAATCTTCAGAATGTGTATGTTGGGGGTGATCGATAGCTCCATAAAAAGCCAAGGCGACGCGTCCACCGATTCAAAAAGCCGGATTTTCCGGCGTAAAGATCACCAGCTCTTCAGACGAAGTCCCGGCTTTTCAGATAAAGCATATAACTTTGTCAAAAGCTCCCGGCTTTTCAGAAAACAAGTGGAGGCCATCATCGCAACTACACATCTTTAGCCGACAAGCGCAAAGTTCGGCGATGCTTTCTCTGCTTTTCAGAAAACGCGTGCCACTTGTCAAAAGATCTCTGACAGAGCCGCATCCGCACTACTACGTGTCGTTCAGAAAGCGAAGGGGCGCCTGCTCAGAAATCGATGGGGCGCCTGCTCAGAAATCGAAGAGGCGCATTCAAAGATCGAAGAGTCATCACTATTTCAAAAAGCCGGATTTGCGGGATCAAAACGTTTGTCGACAACGGTAAAAGAACAGTACCACCACTTGCTATTGAAATTCCTATATATGTCGACCTTCATCTTTTATGGCAAGGCAGACCTGAAGAAAATGCCCAACTCTTCCTCACCTCTGACGGCGCACTCCCAGCAAAGCCTTTCGAAATACTCAATTTTTTCTTCTTCCCCAAAGATGATACCAGATGCCTGGAGTACAGATGACCCAGGAGGAAACGGTAGATGGAAGCATGTGACTTATCACTTTGACAGCTAGGTTGAATAAATTAAAGGGAGTGCATGTGGCTTGGCTGGAATGATTGGAATGCAATCTGAAATGGGATGTGTTGGTGTGAATTTCTGGTACAAAGGGCCTCCTTTAGTCTTCAATTTCGTCCATCTACTTGGCTTCAAGTATATGCAATCCATTTAACGCCCCAAACTACTCCAAAATGCACCCTTTTGCATACTTTGCCCTTAGAACCTGAAAACACACAAAAGAAGCATAAAGGACTAAAATAACTAAAGAAACATAACGTAAATGTACGAGAACAAGCCATTTAAGTCGCATGAATATGCTCCTATCAAATACCCCCACACTTATCTTTTGCTAGTCCTCGAGCAAAACAGAAAGAAAAACAAAACGAAACGAAATGAAACAAAACAAGTAAAACACAACCTAAACCTTCCAACAACCGTCTTAGGGATTTCCAATGCACATACCATGTTAAAAATCATCATTCTCACAGATTTTAGTCATCTTCACACTTAAGTACATTCTTAATCATAGTCACCACATACTATTTCACAATAGAGCATTTAAAACCATGTTTTGAATGTAGTAACATGCCTTAGAGAATTTGCTCAATTCCTTACAAGATATGCACTCGATTTTCACTCAGATTTTCTAACTACACACCCTAATCTAGTCATATGTGAGAAGATTAATGAAAACGAACACTCACATATATATCACAAAGAGAGCAATTTCCGGAGTTAATAAGCCTGCTTAGATATGATCTCATGAATGGAATGCTACCACTTAGATGCGAGAACCAGTGACACCATATGCTCATACCAAGTTCAAACTCCACAAATTGAAACACATAATGATAGGAGCATATTCATGCGACTTAAATGGCTTGTTCTCGTACATTTACGTTATGTTTCTTTAGTTATTTTAGTCCTTTATGCTTCTTTTGTGTGTTTTCAGGTTCTAAGGGCAAAGTATGCAAAATGGTGCATTTTGGTGCATTTTGGAGTAGTTTGGGGCGTTAAATGGATTGCATATACTTGAAGCCAAGTAGATGGACGAAATTGAAGACCAAAGAAGGCCCTTTGTACCAGAAATTCACACCAACACATCCCATTTCAAATTGCATTCCAATCATTCCAGCCAAGCCACATGCACTCCCTTTAGTTTATTCAACCTAGCTGTCAAAGCACATGCACATTCACCCTAATCATTCACATACACAATCTGCCATCATTCACACATTCATTCCACATGCATTCCCTTCATATAAATCAGCCACATGCACCCATAATCATTCAACCAACTTTGCACATGCATTCATCATCATAACCTAGCTGTCATTCCACTTTAATCCACATGTATTCACTTCACAAATCAGCCACATGCATATCCCATCACCATTCCAGATTTCCACCAAGTTCCTAGCTGTCATATTCCCTCCTTTTCACCTATAAATAAGCATCCATTGCAGCCACAATGGATTCATTCCCATTCATACACAATTCATTCACCATTTACGCCAGAAATTCATCCCCTCTCTATAACACATCCATACTTCACCATTCTTCATATTTTCTACCCAAAAAAAAGCCTTGAGGTCCCCTACATCCATCCCTATCCTAAACACATCATTCTACACCATCCATAACTCCCCATCCCTCCAAACCTATCCTTAGACCTTGTGCTACAACGAAGAGGAGGAGAAGAGTGCCTAAACGTTCATACAATTCAAGTTTGAGTTGTTGGAATGTTTAGGTGTTTCTTTTCCTCGATTCCAATGTTTAATTTCAATTCTCTTTGTTTTGTACGTATGAGGAACTAAACCCCCCCTTGGCTAGGGGGGAATTCGAAATATATGTTTATGCTTGCATTTTGATTTGATTACTTCTAATTGCGTTTCATAAGTTGTGAATTCAATTTGTTTAACTATTTGATTGATAACCTATTTATGTATGTTTATTGAGAGTGCACACTTAATTTTCATGCATGAATATGACGCTAGAATATAAGGGAGTTTCACGTAATAGTTATGAACTTATATTCACAAGTAGTGGAGGTTGCTTATAAACAATCGCGTTAAACGAATTCTTGGCATAAGTTTCATGCAATCATAGTAACGAATGCCTCGTCAACACTTATAATTTTCATAGAGCGTAATGATTCTTGCTTGTATCTCTTTTATGCAATCATGTAGGGGACTTGTGGGGAATGTTTTGGGTTGTCGTATGCAATCATCCAATTCAATAACGTTAGGAAGATTTGAAGGTTAATTTAAGCGGACCTAATTAACTTGGGGTGTTGAGAATTCATGGTTTATTGAAATGCAATTGGAAATCTTTTATTTATGCAAGTGTAACATATGTGGAGATGAACCCCTTGGCTAGCATCCATTCATTCCATTTCATCAATTTCATATTTACATTCTGTCTAGTTTGTTACTTTGCTTTGTTATTTCAATTTTCGTCAAAACAAAACCCCCCTTTACTTTCTTGTTCTATAGTGTTTAGAATCTGTTTAATTTGTGTTTTAAAGTGTTTTGAATCCACCTATAATCTTAAATTCGTCCAAATTTGTGTTTAAGGTCAGAAACTGCCTAGTTAGTGTTTTTAGGCAGTTTTGAGTCTTTTGAACTTGTTTTGAGTCCTTTGAGTCTTTGTATTGTCCAAATTAGTTAGAAAGTGTTTTGATTTGTGTTTCTAAGTATTTTGATTCAAGTTTTCATCCAATTTCGTCCAAATTAGTGTAGGTGCTCAAAACTGCCCAGAAAGTGGTTTTTAGGCAGTTTTGAGTCTTCTAGTTGCTGTTTTGGGTTTTAGGTTTGTTTAAGTGTTTTAACTTTTAGTTTTGCATTCTTTGAGTCAAGTTTAGTGTTTTAAACTTTGTTTTTGAGTTTTTAAGTCAGTTTCCAAGTGTTTAGCAATCCCTCCTAATCCCCAGTTAAGAACGATCCCTACTTATATCTATACTACAATTGTCAAAAAGAGGGTTAATTTGTGTGCGTATAATTCTCGCATCACATAACACTCAAGATTGAAGTCACGGGTTGTAATGGGGCTTGGGGCGTGTGGATAACAAAGAAGGGATATGGAAAACAAAGGTTCTTAAAGAAATAGTGAGCAAAGCACTTGAATCAACTTAGAATTCACTTTTGAATGAAAACTCAACTTTTGAACAAAAAGGGAGAATGTAGACAATTTACGGCCAGAATTGGTGTTTTGGACCCTTTCTTCAATCACTCATTCTTTCATTTTTTTTCAAGCTCTTTTTTCTTTCTTTCTTTCTTTTCTATTTTTTTCTTTTCTTTTGAATCTCAAAACATACATAAACACTTAAACATTCTCTCCCCCACACTCATTTTCTTGCATAATGTAACTCAAAAGGAATTCATTTAAGTCATGCTCATTATCTTTTTAAGACAAGGGTATGGAATGTCCTAATCTAGGCTAGGTGAGGAAAATGTGGGTTAACAAAGAATAAAGGCTAAACAAAGCTCAACGGGGGTAAAACTTACAACAAATACGAAATATGGGAAATGAGGCTATTTGGCTATGGTGGCAACTACACAACTTCATCTTGATATATGTTATGCAAATCAATAACATGCTTTGAATGAAATGGGCATGAGTTCTAGCATTTGGACCTATATGATGAAACGCCTTCTAAGTAGTAACCAAGCAAAGAATAATGAGATCATGCAACGACTTTAGAAAACAAGAAATCATAGATTATACTCTCCAAAGAACGTTATAGGCTCAAGTCTCTCAGGGTTGTAGCGTTTGTTTGAGTTCCTTCCTTCAAGCATGTTACAAAAACGAATTTTTCTTTTATGATTGCATGTGAAGTCATACATTATAACCATAACCAAGCATATACCAAGAGTAAATCAAACTTTTCTCTATGTTTATAACTCTTTTTTAACAGTCATGCACTTACAAACCAAATCCTTATCATTGTGTTGGAAGGTGACCTACGACACAAAAACGACTCAAAACACTCTTTTTAGGCTTTTCAAAACATGTTTTTTTCAAATTTTTATGTGATTTTCGAATTTTTAAGTCAAAACACACTAAACACACTTAAAAACAGCAAGAAACAACATTTGAAGTCATGGTGGATAAAACCCTCCGAATTTGCATCAAAACACTTTAGTTACCCCCCCACACTTCAATCAAACATTGTCCTCAATGTTTAAAACACACCAAACAAAAGTAAACACATAAACAGTGATGCGAGAATTATACGCACACAAATTAACCCTCTTGTTGTCAAATTGTAGTAAGGATGCAAGTAGGGATCGTTCTAGACCGGGGATTAGGAGGGCTTGCTAAAACCTCTAAATTGACTAAAAAACATAAAAACAAAGTTAAAAACGTTCACAAAGACTCAAAGGACTCAAAACAGGTTCAAAAGACTCAAAACTGCCTAAAAACACTAACTAGGCAGTTTCTGACCTTAAACACAAATTTGGACGAATTTAAGATTATAGGTTGATTCAAAACACTTTAAAACACAAATTAAGACACTTTAACACTAAACTAGACTCAAAGAATGCAAAACTAAACACTTAAAACACTAAAACAAACCAAAAGACTCAAACAGCACCCAAAACACTCAAAACTGCCTTAAAAACACTTTCTGGGCAGTTTTGAGCACTTTGAGTACTTTGGACGAATTTGGGTAACAAATTGAATCAAAACACTTATAAACACAAACTAAAACACTTTCTAACTAATTTGGACATTAAAGTAAGGGGGGATGAGTTTTTGACGAAATTAACTAAAATGCACAGATTGTAATTAAAAACAGATTGTAAAGATGAATGTGATGGAATTGAATGGATGGGATGGTTATCTAAGGGGTTCATCTCCACACATGTTACACTTGCATAATAAAAAGATTTCCAATTGCATTTCAATAAACCATGAATTCTCAACGCCCCGGGTTAATTAGGTCCGCTTAAATTAACCGTCAAGTTTTCCTTAAGTTAATGAATTGGATGATTGCATACGACAACCCAAAGCATTCCTCACAAGTTCCCTACATGAATTGCATAATAGAGATACAAGCAAGAATCATTAAGCATCATGAAAACTATAAGTGTTGACGAGGCATTCGTTACTATGATTGCATGAAACTTATGCCAAGAATTTGTTTAACGCGATTGTTTATAAGCAATCTCCACTACTTGTGAATATAAGTTCATAACTATTACGTGAAACTCACTTATATTCTAGCGTCATATTCATGCACGAAAATTAAGCGTTCATTCTCAATAAACATACATAAATAGGTTATCAATCAAACAGTTAAACAAATTGAATTCACAACTTATGAAACGTAATTAGAAGTAATCAAATCATATTGCAAGCATAAACATATATTTCGAATCCCCCCCTAGCCAAGGGGGGGTTTAGTTCCTCATACGTACAAAACAAAGAGAATTGAAATTAAACATTGAAATCAAAGAAACACCTAAACATTCCAACAACTCAACTTGAATTGTATGAACGTTTAGGCCCTCTTATCTTCCTCTTCGTTGTAGCACAAGGTCTAAGGATAGTTTGATGGTGTGAATGGTTTGGGGAGTGGTGAAAATAGATGAGTTTAGGATAGGGATGGATGTAGGGGACTTCAAGGCTTATTTTTGGGCAGAAAATATGAAGAATGGTGAAGTATGGATGTGTTATAGAGAGGGGATGAATTTCTGGCGTGAATGGTGAATGAATGCAATGGATGCTTATTTATAGGTGAATGAAGGAAGAAAAGAGGGAATATGACAGCTAGGTTGTGATGATGAATGCATGTGCAAAGTTGGTTGAATGATTATGAAGCATGTGGCTGATTTATGAAGGGAATGCATGTGGATTAAAGTGGAATGACAGCTAGGTTAAATGATTAAAGGGTGCATGTGGGTTGGAAATGCATGTGGAATGGCTGTTTTATTTATTGGGAAAGCATGTGAATTAAAGCTAGGGTGAATGATGATGAATGCATGTGGGAGTGTTGGAATGTGTTGATGTGCAATGATGATGTTTGTGTGAATGATGGCAGATTGTGTGGGTGAGTGATTAGGTTGGAAATGCATGGTTATGGTTATGATAAGTGATAAGTGAATGGTTATGATAAGTGATAAGTGAATGGTTTGATAAGTGATAAGTGAATGGTTTGATAAGTGATAAGTGAATGGTTTGGTCTTCAATTTCGTCCATCTACTTGGCTTTAAGCATATGCAATCCATTCCACTCTCTAATTTGCTCCAAAAGGCTGCAATAGGCATCCTTTTGCATACTTTGCCCTTAGAACCTGAAAACACACAAAAGAAGCATAAATGACTAAAATAACTAATGAAACATAACGTAAATGCACGAGAACTAGCCATTTAAGTTGCATGAATATGCTCCTATCAAATTCCCCCACACTTAGCTTTTGCTAGTCCTCGAGCAAAACAAAACAAAAGAAACCAAAAACAAAACAAAACGATCAAAACACAACCTACACCTTCCAACAATCGTCTCAGGGATTTCCAATGCACATGACAAGTTAAAAATCATTATTCCCACAGATTTTAGCCATCTTTACACTTAAGTACCTTCTTACTCATAGTCACCACATACTAGTTCACAATTAAGCATTTAAAATTATGTTTTGAAAGTAGTAACATGCCTTAGAGAATTTGCTCAATTCCTCACTAGAATGCACTCTATTTTCACACAGATTTTCTGACTTCACACCCTACACTAGGTATATGTGAGAAGATTGATGTAAATATGACGACTAACACTCACATATGTTACTTACATTGCTTTGGGCAGGTTGTGGTGGCTGCATAGGTGCTGTATAGAACTCCTCATATGGTTGCCAATATTCTCCTTGTTGAGCCTCCTCGACTTGGTTTTGTGAGCCCTGCACCGAAGAAATTAATTCATTAAGAGCTTGATTATAATCTATTGACAAACCTTGGTTTGGTTGGGCATATTGTATATGAGGTTGTGGTGGATGCATAGACGTTGAATAGAACTCCTCATAGGGCTGCCAATATCCTTCTTGTTGAATATGTTGAGGTTCCCACCACGTAGAGTTTGAATGATCACTCCAATCCGAATTGTAATTATTGGAAAACACGTCGTTCCTTGATTGATTATGATCAAATGTACCAACTCTTTGCATTTGGTACTCTTCCATAAGCTGTGACAAAAGGGAAGCATTATCAAGTGCCATGTCTTGCGTCTAAAATCGACAAAATAAAACTAAAAATATATACACACAAACGAAAATAAAACAATCCAAGAGATTAGCAAAGTTGCTAATCCCCGGCAACGGCGCCAAAATTTGATGCGTGAATTATACGCACACAAATTAAACCCTCTTTTTGACAATTGTAGTATAGATATGTAAGTAGGGATCGTTCTGGACCGGGGATTAGGAGGGATTGTTAATCACTTGGATTTGACTCAAAAACGTAAAAACACAATATAAAACACTATACTAGACTCAAAGAATGCAAAACTAAACTTTAAAACACTAAAACAAATCAAAAGACTCAAAACAGCACCAAAACACTCAAAACTGCCTTAAAAACACTTTCGGGGCAGTTTTGAGCACTTTGAGTACTTTGGACGAATTTGGGTAATAACTTGAATCAAAACACTTAGAAACACAAACTAAGACACTTTCTAACTATATTGGACACTAAAGTAAAGGGGGATTGAGTTTTTGACGAAATTAACTAAAATGCACAGATTGTATTTAAAAACAGATTGTAAAGATGAATGTGATGGAATTGAATGGATGGGATGCCTAGCTAAGGGGTTCATCTCCACACATGTTACACTTGCATAATAAAAAGATTTCCAATTGCATTTCAATAAACCATGAATTCTCAACACCCCAAGTTAACCGTGATGCACTAATTAACCTTCAAATCTTCCTAACGTTATTGAATTGGATGATTGCATACGACAACCCAAAACATTTCCCACAAGTCCCCTACATGATTGCATAATAGAGATACAAGCAAGAATCATTACGCTCTATGAAAATTATAAGTGTTGACGAGGCATTCGTTACTATGATTGCATGAAACTTATGCCAAGAATTCGTTTAACGCGATTGTTTACAAGCAACCTCCACTACTTGTGAATATAAGTTCGTAACTATTAGGTGAAACTCACTTATATTCTAGCGTCATATTCATGCATGAAAATTAAGCGTATACTCTCAATAAACATACATAAATAAGTTATCAATCAAACAGTTAAAAAAATTGAATCCACAACTTATGAAACGCAATTAGAAGTAATCAAATCAAAATGCAAGCATAAACATATATTTCGAATCCCCCCTAGCCAAGGGGGGGGTTTAGTTCCTCATACGTACAAAACAAAGAGAATTGAAATTAAACATTGGAATCGAGGAAAAGAAACACCTAAACATTCCAACAACTCAAACTTGAATTGTATGAATGTTTAGGCACTCTTCTCCTCCTCTTCGTTGTAACACAAGGTCTAAGGATAGGTTTGGAGGGATGGGGAGTTATGGATGGTGTAGAATGATGTGTTTAGGATAGGGATGGATGTAGGGGTCCTCAAGGCTTCTTTTTGGGCAGAAAATATGAAGAATGGTGAAGTATGGAAGTGTTATAGAGAGGGGATGAATTTCTGGCGTGAATGGTGAATGAATTGTGTATGAATGGGAATCCATCCATTGTTGCTGCAATGGATGCTTATTTATAGGTGAAAAGGAGGGAATATGACAGCTAGGAACTTGGTGGAAATCTGGAATGGTGATGGGAGATGCATGTGGCTGATTTGTGAAGGGAATGCACGTGGATTAAAGTGGAATGACAGCTAGGTTATGATGATGAATGCATGTGCAAAGTTGGTTGAATGATTATGGGTGCATGTGGCTGATTTATATGAAGGGAATGCATGTGGAATGAATGTGTGAATGATGGCAGATTGTGTATGTCAATGATTAGGGTGAATGTGCATGTGCTTTGACAGCTAGGTTGAATAAATTAAAGGGAGTGCATGTGGCTTGGCTGGAATGATTGGAATGCAATCTGAAATGGGATGTGTTGGTGTGAATTTCTGGTACAAAGGGCCTCCTTTGGTCTTCAATTTCGTCCATCTACTTGGCTTCAAGTATATGCAATCCATTTAACGCCCCAAACTACTCCAAAATGCACCAAAATGCACCCTTTTGCATACTTTGCCCTTAGAACCTGAAAACACACAAAAGAAGCATAAAGGACTAAAATAACTAAAGAAACATAACGTAAATGTACGAGAACAAGCCATTTAAGTCGCATGAATATGCTCCTATCAAATACCCCCACACTTATCTTTTGCTAGTCCTCGAGCAAAACAGAAAGAAAAACAAAACAAAACGAAACGAAACAAAACAAGTAAAACACAACCTAAACCTTCCAACAACCGTCTTAGGGATTTCCAATGCACATGACAGGTTAAAAATCATCATTCTCACAGATTTTAGTCATCTTCACACTTAAGTACATTCTTAATCATAGTCACCACATACTATTTCACAATTAAGCATTTAAAACCATGAATGGAATGCTCACATATATATATCACAAAGAGAGCAATTTCCGGAGTTAATAAGCCTACTTAGATATGATCTCATGAATGGAATGCTACCACTTAGATGCGAGAACCAGTGACACCATATGCTCGTACCAAATTCAAACTCCACATATTGAACACATAACATCAAGATAGAAGTTGAGGGTTGTAACGAGGCTAAGGTATTGGCTAACAAAGAAAGGTAAGGATAAACAAAAGTTCTTTAAAGCAATAGCAAGCAAAGTAATGAATTTGACACTTAAACTCTCTTCAAATGGCCGAAATCAACTTGTACACACAAGGGAAGATTCATGCAACATTTAGGGTCAAATTCACTCTTTTGGACCCTTCCTTCAACAACCAACACTTGTGAGTTCATTCTCACTTATTTTTCAACTCCTTTTCTTTCTTTTGAACACTTTTCTATTTTCTTTTGATTTTTCCACGAATTTTTTCTTCTTTTCTTCTCTTTTTTTTTTTTTCTTTTTCATGCCCTATCATCTTCCCCCACATTCGTTTTCTGCCATATATTGACCAAAGGAGTTCACCCTAAGTCGTGCTTTACTATCCTTTAAGAACAAAGGTATGGAAAGTCCTAATCTAGGCTAGGTGAGGATAATGTGGCTAACAACGAAAATAGGCTTTGAAAAGGCTCAAGAGGGTTAATCCTATAATACATATGAAAAGGGATAGGCTTTTTGGCTCTGGCTTTACTAACAACTTCATCTTATTGTATGTTATGCAATCAATACCATGCTTTGAATGAAATGGGCATGAGTTCTAGTATTTGGAACTATAATGAAATGCATTCTAAAGAGAAACCAAGCAAAGAATGATGAGATCATGCAACGACTTTAGAAAACAAGAAATCACAGATTATACTCTCCAAAGAACGTTATAGGCTCAAGTCTCTCAGGGTTGTAGCGTTTGTTTGAGTTCCTTCCTTCAAGCATGTTACAAAAACGAATTTTTCTTTTATGATTGCATGTGAAGTCATACATTATAACCATAACCAAGCATATACCAAGAGTAAATCAAACTTTTCTCTATGTTTATAACCCTTTTATGATTGCATGCGACTTCATAAGCTATAACCATAACCAAGCATGAACCAAAGCATAAATCAACTTCCAGCCATGTTTACAACATTCTTTAATAGTCATGCAATTAAAAACCAAATCCTCATCATTGTGTTGGAAGGTACCCTAAGACACAAACACACACACAAAAACAACTCAAAAACAACTCTTTTTGGGTTTTTCAAAACTATTTTGTAAATTTTTTGTAAATTTTCGGATTTTCTGAACAACAGACATAAAAACACTTCAAAGCACTCTAAAAACACTTAAAAACAGTGGGAAACTACATTATAAGTGATAGGTGATAAAATCCCACGAAAATCATGTAAAATCATGCAAAAGCAATTTGTTTACCCCCCCTCACACTTAAATCAAACATTGTCCTCAATGTTTCACACAAAGACTCACATCCAAACAAACAATATAAACTAACCAACATGACAAAAGTAAAAATAATAAAGAGATAGAGATTGAGGAACGCAAATCTGATTTTGTAGCATGAATTTGTGAATTGCCCACATCCTCTCTCGTTGAATGCATGGGTTGCCTCCCAAGAAGCGCTTACTTTAACGTCATGCAGCCGGACGAACATTCTTCTTATCCTCACTTGGAGCCCACGGCATGGAGGGTGATGTCCTCCACAACTTGCCCTTCAACATTTGCATAATATGGCTCAATGAATGGGAGGGGATAATGATCCTCCCTAATGGTGGTGTTTTGGTTCCTATAGTCCATGTAGACGCCCCCACCACCTTGAAATCGATGTGGAACCTGCACCAAAGAAGGTAACAACCTATTAGTTGAAATGGGAATGGGAATTGGGATTGGAGACTTACTAGGACGTTGTGGCAATGTCCCTAGGGCAGCCACCATCTTGCCAATTTTCTCCTTAGGTATGGCCAGATTGGGTGTTTGTAGGGTAATGGCGTGCTTCTTGTGCTTCCCTTCAATTCCTTCCTTGATGGTGGTTGTAGACGCATCCTTCTTGATAGGTGTTGAACGTTCCTACCCTATATTTTTAATTGTACCAATGGCAAAACAAGAACGAACATCATTAAGATTTTCAATGGATTCAGAAACTTTAAAGTTAATCGTATCACCACCAAACTCCATAGTTAAGGCTCCCTTAGCCACGTCAATCTTGGTGTGGGCTGTTTTCATGAAAGGTCGTCCAAGTAAGAGTGGCGATGGTGGAGAGTGGGTTGAATCCTCCATGTCAAGCACATAGAAATCTGCAGGAAAAATCAAGTGGTCTACCTGCACCAAAACATCTTCCAAAACACCTCTTGGGTATGCATTAGATCGATCGGCTAATTGAATAATAACACCATCATTTTTAAGCTCTCCTAGATTCATAGATGCATAAACAGAGTATGGCATGACATTAATTGATGCACCTAAATCTAGCATAGCATGTTTGAATCTTGTATTACCAATTACACAAGGGATAGTGAAACTACCTGGATCTTTGCATTTAGGTGGTAGCTTTCTTTGCAACATTGCAGAGACATTCTCACTTACATGTACCACCTCTTTCTCCCGAATTCGTTTTCTTGTTGTACAAATCTTCCTCAAAACTTAGCGCTTCTTCGGAATTTGCTTTATTGCATCAAGGAGCGGGATATTGACATGCACCTTCCTAAACGTCTCCAGGATGTCTTTTTCATCCTCCTCTGTCTTAGATTGCATAAACCTGCTAGGAAAGGGCACATTTAGTGGAATAGAACTAGAAAAATTCGAATTTGGACTCACCTTGGTGGTTTGGGATGGTTTTGGTGTACTAGAGGGTTGCGGCAAGGTCTTGGCTTCCCTTGCCGTGGCCTTTGCTCCCTATTCTTCTTCTTGCAGCAGTTCTTTCTCCTCATTAAGGCTTTGTTTGGATGGTTCAGGATGATTTCCAAGCTCTGATAGGAGCATATTTAGGCGACTTACTTAGCTTGTTTTCATGCATTTATATTGTGAATTCATAGTTGTTTTAGTAGTTTAAGCCATTTTCGTGTGTTTTTAGGTTCATATGGCTAAGGAAGCAAAAAGATGCATTTTGGAGCATTCTAGAGCACTTTTGGGCCAAGATTGGATAGTGCAAGCATGGAGGCATGAGGATGGACGAATTTGAAGGCTTGAATTCAGTTAGGGAGCTGCAAGGGGGCCTAAAAACCTTATTTCTAGAAGGCTTTATCTATTCACACATGGTGCCTAATTTCTGCCTAATTTCTGTATTGGAAGAACAAGCCGTCCTACCTTGTCTCCTAGCCGTCCTACCTTGTCACAAGCCGTCCTACCTTGTCTCCTAGCCGTCCTACCTTGTCTCCTAGCCGTCCTAGCTTGTCACAAGCTCATATCTGATTACCCTAGGGTTTTAAGTGCTTATATATACTCATATTAATCCCTAGATCAGATCATTCCCATTCATACACAATTCACACACCAGAAATTCATTGCCGTGTCTCCCTTACAATCCAAACACCATCCTTCCATTTCCACCACTCCCCAAACCATTCACACCATCACACAACCATTCCTTAGACCTTGTGCAGCAACAAAGAGGAAGAGAAGAGGGCCTAAACGTTCATACAATTCAAGTTTGAGTTGTTGGAATGTTTAGGGTGTTTCTTTCCTTTGATTTCAATGTTTAATTTCAATTCTCTTTGTTTTGTACGTATGAGGAATTAAACCCCCCCTTGGCTAGGGGGGATTCGAAATATATGTTTATGCTTGCAATATGATTTGATTACTTCTAATTACGTTTCATAAGTTGTGAATTCAATTTGTTTAACTGTTTGATTGATAACTTATTTATGTATGTTTATTGAGAGTGCACGCTTAATTTTCATGCATGATATGACGCTAGAATATAAGTGAGTTTCACCTAATAGTTATGAACTTATATTCACAAGTAGTGGAGGTTGCTTATAAACAATCGCGTTAAATGAATTCTTGGCAAGAGTATCATGCATTCATAGTTACAATTGCCTCTTCAACACTTATAATTTTCATAGAGCATAATGATCTCTCATTGTATCTCTTCTATGCATTCATGTTGAGAACCATTGGAGAATGATTTGAATTGTCGCATGCATCATCCAATTCAATAACATAAGGAAAATTTGAGAGTTAATTAGTGCATCACGGTTAACTTGGGGTGTTGAGCATCATGGTTTATTGAAAAGCAATTGGAAATCGTTTTATATGCAAGTGTAACATGTGTGGAGATGAACCCCTTAGCTAGCCATCCCATCCATTCTATTCCATCAAATTGGTTTTACAATCTTTTTTGTTTCCAAGTTTCTGTTTTAATTTCAAATTCATCCAAAACCAATCCCCCTTTACTTTATTGTCCAAATTAGTTAGAAAGTGTCTTAGTTTGTGTTTATAAGTGTTTTGATTCAATTTGTTGCACAAATTCGTCCAAATTCACCAAGGTGCTCAAAACTGCCCAGAAAGTGTTTTTAAGGCAGTTTTGAGTGTTTTGGGTGATGTTTGAGTCTTTTGGTTTGTTTTAGTATTTTAAGCGTTTAGTTTCGCATTCTTCAAGTCTACTTTAGTGTTTTAAACTTTATTTTACGTTTTTGAGTCAGTTTCCAAGTGATTTGCAATCCCTCCTAATCCCCGGTCCAGAACGATCCCTACTTACATACTTACTACAATTGATAAAAAGAGGGTTTAATTTGTGCGCGTATAATTCTCGCATCAAGCTCCTTACCACTTCTTAAAGTAATGGCCTTGGCGGTTTCGAACCCTCCCTTTGGATTGACAATGGTTGAGCTAGGGAGCTTGCCTTGGTCTCGGAATTGTCCTACAAACTCCGCAATCTGCCCAATTTGCTTCTCTAAGTGGTCCACCCTTTTTTCTTGGTTTTGCATCGCCTTGTTTTGATTTTCTAGCCCCTGAGACAAATTGGTAATTAACTTAAGAATTGTAGCATTATCTAAAGACGTACCTTGATGGTTTTGGGCGGATTGGGGTTGGGTTTGGTCTTGGCCATGGGTTGTGGTGTAAAACCCCGGGGTTGCTGCCTAAATCCTCCTTGTTGTTGGGGTTGTTGAGGATCCCGCCATTTGAAATTTGGATGATCATGCCAACCTGGATTGTAGGTAGTGGAGAAGGGGTCACCACGATTTTGGTCTTGATTCCCATATCCCACGGCATTGAGTGTCTCCCACCCTCCATTCTTGATCAATTGTGGGCACTTATCCGTGGGATGTCCTCGCATGGAGCACACACCACAAGAAGCTACGGTTTGGACTTTTGGACCGTCCATCACCTGAGAAAGCAAAGTAGTGAGGTTAGCCATTTGATTTTGAAGTTCGGTTATGGCACTTACCTCATTGACTTGGTGTTGCCGTGGGGTACTCCTCTGTCCAATGCCTTCGTATTGTTGAGCGTTCAATGCTCGATTAGCAATCAAGGTCTTTGCAGCCGTGGGGGTCTTGTCCACTAAGGCTCCTCCCACTGAGGCATCTAGCATTTGACGTTCGATTGGTAGAAGTATTGTAAGAGAAGTTCCTCCTTCATCTGATGCTGTGGACATGAAGCAACAAGAGATTTAAAACGTTCATAATAAGTAGGAAAAGATTCACCTTCATCTTGTTGAATTCCACTTATCCCTTTTCGTAGGAGGATGACTCGAGAAGTTGGGAAAAACTTCTCCAAGAAAGCCCGTTTCATGCTCTCCCAATATGTGACAGTTCCGGGAGCCAATTCCTACAACCAATCTTTCGCTTTCTCTTGGAGAGAAAAGGGAAAGGCCTTCATCTTCAAGATGCTCTCATCCACGTTCACCGGAGTCATGCTTGAGCAAACGACTTCAAACTCCTTCAAGTGCTTGTTCGGATCTTCCATGGATAGCCCATGGTACTTCGGAATGTGATGTAACAGGCTTGACTTCAATTCGAACTCGGCAGTCTTGTCTTGAGCCGCCCTTGGGTATTGGATGCACAAGGGTGCGGCATTGGCCAATCCCGAAGCGGAAAGCGCCTTGATTGTTCGGTTGTCCGCTGCCATGTCTTCTTCACCCACTCTTGCCGTGGGTTCCTCTTCTTCAAATTCAGAAATGGACTCGGAACTTTCACTTGATTCGCTAGGTTCTGGGTTCTTTCTCTTTCGTCTCAACTCTCGCTCGAAATCGTCGTCAAAGCCCAAGATATGTTCACGAATTGGATGAGAACTCCGAGTCATAAACTAGTACCTAAAACAAGAAACAAAACAAGATTAAGAATCTGGAATAAAATAAAACAAACGAAAATAAAACAATCCAAGGGATTAGCAAAGTTGCTAATCCCCGGCAACGGCGCCAAAATTTGATGCGAAATATATAAGCACACAAATTAACCCTCTTTTTATCAATTGTAGTAAGTATGTAAGTAGGGATCGTTCTAGGCCGGGGATTAGGAGGGATTGCAAAATCACTTGAAAACTGACTCAAATACGTAAAAACAAGTTTAAAACACTATACTAGACTCAAAGAATGCAAAACTAAACTTTAAAACACCAAAACAAACCAAAAGACTCAAAACAGCACCAAAACACTCAAAACTGCCTTAAAAACACTATTTGGGCAGTTTTGAACACTAGACACAACTTTGGACGAAAATTGGTTTTAACTTGACCTAAGACACTTAAAAACACAAACTAAAGTGATTTCTAACTACTATGACTCAACAAAGTAAAGGGGGATTGGTTTTGGACGAATTTAAAAACAAAACAAACTTTTTGAATTAGAACAGATTGTAAAACGAATTTGATGGAATTGAATGGATGGGAAGCTAGCTAAGGGGTTCATCTCCACACATGTTATACTTGCACACAAAACGATTTCTAATTGCTTTTCAATAAACCATGAATTCTCAACGCCCCAGATTAACCGTGAATTGCACTAATTAACCCTCAGATTTTCCTAACGTTATTGAATTGGATGATTGCATACGACAACCCAAAACATTCCCCACAAGTCTCCTACATGATTGCATAATAGAGATACAAGCAAGAATCATTAAGTTCTATGAAAACCATAAGCATTGACGAAGCACTTGTTACTATGATTGCATGAAACTTATGCCAAGAATTTACTTAACGCGATTGAGATCATCAACCTTTACTACTTGTGAATATAATTCCATAACGATTAGGTGAAATTTCCTTATATCCTAGCATCCAATTTATGCATGATAATTAAGCGTGCACTCTCAACCAACACACACAAATCAATGTAATTCACATAGATAAGTAAATTGAATTCACAACTTATGAAACGCAATTAGAAGTAATCAAATCATATCGCAAGCATAAACATGTATTTCGAATCCCCCCCTAGCCAAGGGGGGGTTTAGTTCCTCATACGCACAAAACAAAGAGAATTGAAATTAAACATTGAAATCAAAGGAAAAGAAACACCTAGAAATTCCAGCGACGCGAACTCGAATTGCATGAACTTCCTGATAGGAGCATATTTATACGACTTAGTTAGCTTGTTTTCTTGCATTTAATTAGCTAAACTATGTTAATTATAGTGTTTAAAGTTATTTTCGTGCAATTTCAGGTTTTAGTGTCAAAGTATGCAAAAAGAAGCAATTTGGAGCATTCTAGAGCATTTTTGGGCCAAGATTGGATAGTGCAAGCATGGAGGCATGAGGATGGACGAATTTGAAAGCTTGAATTCAGTTAGGGAGCTGCAAGGGGGCCTAAAAACCTTATTTCTAGAAGGCTTTATCTATTCACACATGGTGCCTAATTCCTACCTTGTCTCCTAGCCGCCCTACCTTGTCTCCTAGCCGCCCTGCCTTCTCCTAGCCGTCCTACCTTGTCTCCTAGCCGTCCTACTTTGTCTCCTACCTTGTCTCCTACCTTTCCTAGCCCTATAAATAAGGCTTTGCAGCAAGGCACTAAGGGGGATCACTCATTCACCCAATTTTCGTCCATTTATCTAGCCACACCATTCTACACATCCTAAAATCCCAGAAACACAATTCCAGCCACTTTTACCACCTTTGCCGCAACCTTCCATCCAAGCAACCATTCATCCACCATAGCCCCACCTTCCCACCACCATAACCACCTTGTGCAGCCACCATTGAAGGAGAGGAGGAGTAGTGCTGTGCAGTCCAAAGGAAGGAAGAAACCTTGCACATGCAATCTGCAACTATTGGAGTGTTTGGAGTTCTTTCTTCTATTGTTTCTGTTTTCATGTTTAATTTAACTTGTTATTCAATTATGTTAAACATGTGGAACTAATTTCTTTTTAGTTAGAGGCGAATTTGAAGCCATGGACATATGTTGGTTATGATTTGATTTACTCCAGTTATGAATTCATGAACTTTAGATGTGGTTTACTTTTCTGTTTTGATTAAGAACTTGTTTATGTATGTGGGTTGAGGGTCGACACTTAATTTGCATGCCTAAACTTGATGCTAGGATATAAGGGAATTTCACCTAATCGTTATGAACTTATATTCATGAGTAGTAAAAATCGCTAGTCACGATTGTGTTTAGTAAACCCTAGGCTGGATTAACATGTGTATTCCATAGTTATGAATGCCTAGTCGATGTTTATGATTTCCGTTGAACTTAATGATCTTTGTTGAATGTCTCCATCATGCGTATTCCATAGTTAGGGACTTTGATTAGGAATAATTTGGTTGTAATGCGTATTCCATTCAATCCAATGAATCTAGGGAAATCTGAAAGTTAATTTAAGCGGACCTAATTAACTTGGAGCATTGTGATTCATCGTTTGTTGAAGTCATAACTGGGAATCAAATTATATGCATATGGTCATGTGTGGATAAGGAACCCTCTAACTAGTTTCTCATCCTTCTATTTCATCAAAATCGGTTTTAGAATCTGTTTTGTTTCCAAGTTTCTGTTTTAATTTTAAATTCGTCAAAACCAATCCCCCATTTATTTTAAAGTGTTAGATTAGTTAGAAATACATTTAGTTTGTGTTTTTAAGAGTCTTGAGTCAAGTTTCAACTTAATTTCGTCCAAATTTGTGTTTGTACTCAAAACTGCCCAGAAAGTGGGTTTTAGGCAGATTTGAGTGTGTTTGTGCTGTTTTGAGTCTTTTAGTTTGTTTGAGTGTTTTAAATTTTAGGTTTGCATTCATTAAGTCTAGTTTAGTGTTTTAAACTTTGTTTTTATGTTTCTAAGTCATTTTAGAGGTTTTAGCAAGCCCTCCTAATCCCCGGTCTAGAACGATCCCTACTTGCATCCTTACTACAATTTGACAACAAGAGGGTTTAATTTGTGTGTCAAGTAATTCTCACATCACTTCCGAGCTTCCTTCTCCTCCTCCTTGGTGCGGCAAAGGTCTAGGGACAGGTTTAGGGCCTTAGGTGTATGGATGCATGGTTATGGAGGGATGTAGTAGTGTTTAGGGGAAGGGGATGGTGCGGCAAAGCTTAAAACTAAGGAGAAAGGTGTTTGGTGGCTGCGGCAAGGGTGTGGAGAGGGTTGGACGAATTTCTGGAATGAATGAATGTGTATGAGAGGTGGTGGTTGATGCTAACTAAGTAAGCACACAAATTAAAACCCTCTTGTGACAATTGTAGTATATAAATAAGTAGGGATCGTTCTTAACCGGGGATTAGGAGGGATTGCAAAACCACTTGGAAACTGACTCAAAAATGTAAAATAAAGTTTGAAACACTAAACTAAACTCAATGAATGCAAAACTAACAATAAAAACACTCAAACAAATCAAAAGACTCAAAACAGCCCCAAAACACTCAAAACTGCCTTAAAATCACTTTCTGGGCAGTTTTGAGCACTTTGACAACTTTGGACGAAATTGGGTAATAGAATGAATCAAAATGCTTAAAAACACAAACTAAGACACTTTCTAACTAAATTGGACACTAAAGTAAAGGGGGATTGAGTTTTTGACGAAAATAATTAAAATGCACAGATTGTAAATTAGGCAGATTCTAAATATGAATTGGATGAAATTATGGATGAATGCTAGCTAGAAAGTTCTTCTCCACACATGTCACACTTGCATACACTTTGATTTTCAGTTGGTCTTTCGATAAATTATGAAACTCAACACTCCGGGTTAATTAGGTCCGCTTAAATTAACCGTCAAGTTCTCCTTAAGTTAATGAATTGGATGGGTTAGCGCAACGCAATTCAAAACATTCTCCAAAAGTCCTTTACGTGAAAAGCACAATAAAGATACAATCAAAGATCATTAAACATCATGAAAACTATAAGTGTTGACGAGGCATTCGTTACTATGATGAGCATGAAACTAGTGCCAAGAATTCATTTAACGCGATTGTTTATAAGCAACCTCCACTACTTGTGAATATAAGTTCATAACTATTAGGTGAAACTCACTTATATTCTAGCGTCAAATTCATGCATGAACATTAAGCGTGCACTCTCAATAAACATACACAAACAAGTTATCAATCACACAGTTAAACGAATTGAATCAATCATTCATGAAATTCCAACCAAAAGTAATCAATTCATATTGCAAGCATAAACATGGTTTCGAATCACCCCCTAGCTAACTAGGGGGATTTAGCCTCTCATGTTCACAAAAAGAGAATTACAATTGAATTTAAACATAAAGCACAAAGGATTGATTACACCTAGAACGCCCAACGAATCCACTTGAATTTCTGCGCGTCGAAGCTCCTCTTTCCTCTTCTCCTTGCTGCGACAGTGAGGTTAAATGCTGTTTTTGGTTGATTTTCTGGTTTGGGAATGGGTTTAGGGTAGTGTGGTGGTGCGGCAAGGTGGTGGAGTGATGGAGGAAGGTTGGTATGGTGGCTGGAAGGGTGGAGGAATGCTGCGGCAGGTTGGAAAAATCTGGAAGTGGATGGGGGAATGCACGGGCAGAGATGATTTTGGCAAATGGTTGCTGCGGCTTGTGTGAATCAATATAGGGTTAAGGTATACACGGGTTGTCAATGTGGCTGCATGGTAAATAAGGTTAATTAGGTTATGGTGGCTGCGGCTAAAAGACTAAAAAATTGGAGAGAATGATGCCCGGGTTATGGAAGGAAAAATGGGAAAAGTGGCTGCGGCTGTTGTTGTTTTTCGGGAGAATTTTTGAGGTTAGTCACGGCTTAGGATAGAATATTAGGGTTGAATAATGGATGCTATGGTTTTGAGAGGAATAATGGGAAAGAATAATGGAGTGAATGGCTTAATGAGAATTAGGGTGCATGATTATGGACTGCATGGCAAAGGTAAGAAAATAAATGGGATTTTTGGTTTTTTGTGGCTACGGATGGAAGGATGAATGTTAGAATTGAATGGCTGAATCAATTAGGATTATTAGGGTTTTAGGGTTAGGGTTTAATGCATGAATTGGGCCTAAAATGCGCCCCCCTTGCACGGCAAGGAAAGGGAGTTGGACTCAAGCCCACGGCAAAGGATGTTAAGGTCCCTAGGGCCTTCGTTTTGTGTCCTAAAGCGCCTACAAGGACTTCAAAGTGGCTAGAAAATACGGACGTTTAAGATTAGGAAAGGTTACCAAAACGGGAAACTTAGGGTTGACTTTCCTAAAATAGGAACCTTGTTTGAGTAGGATTCCTCGTTTTGGTAAGAATTCATCGTTGGAGTAGGAATTCGTCGTTTCTTCAAGTCTTCAACTCATTCATTCGTCTTTCGCTCCAAAAGACTCCAATTTGCATCTTCTTGCACACTTTGGCCTTATAATCTGAAAATACACAAAAGTGGCCTTAAACACTAAAATAGATAAGTAAACACAACATAAATGCACGAGAACAAGCTAATTAAGTCGCATGAATATGCTCCTATCAAATTCCCCCACACTTAACTTTTGCTAGTCCTCGAGCAAAACAAAACAACTAAAGCAAACAAAACGCAACAAAACAAACAAAACATAACCTAAACCTTCCAACGTTTGCCTCAGGGATTTCCAATGAAACATGACATGTCAAAGATCATTACTCACATGGCTTTTAGTCTTACTTTCCCTCAAGCACATACTTAATCATAGTCACCATTCACTAGTTCGCAATTAATCAATTAAAACACATTTTGAATGTAGTAACATGCCTTAGAGAGTTCCCTCAATTCCTCACTAGTTATGCACTCAATTTTCACTCAAATTTTCTGACTACACACCCTACACTAGTTATATGTGAGAAGATTGATGTAAACATGAAAGACTAGTACTCACATACGTTATACAAAGAAAGCAATTTCTGGAGTAATTAAACGTGTTTAGATATGATCTCATGAATAGAATGCTACTACTTAGATGCGAGAACCAGTGACACCATATGCTCATACCAAATTCAAACTCCACAATTGAAATGCACAACACTCAAGATAGAAGTCAAGGGTTGTAACGGGGCTTGGGGTATTAGCTCACAAGGAAAGGTAGGGATACACAAAAGTTCTTTAAGCAATAGCAAGTAAAGTAATGAAATTAAGACCTAGAATTCCCTTAGAATGCAGAAATCAACTTTTAAACAAATAGGGGAGATTCAAACAACTCTTAGGGCCTAATTCATTGTTTTGGGCCCTTACTTCAACAACCAATACTTTTCAACTTTTTTTTTTTTTTCTTTTTCTTTTTCTTTTCTTTTCTTTTTTCTTTCTTTTTTTTTTTTTTTCTTTTCTAACCGTGCCTATGGCACAAAAACTCACATGAATACTCTTTCCCCCACACTTATTTTCTGCACACATTAATCAAAGGGAATTCATTCATGCTTACTATGCTTCAAGAACAAGGGTACGGATGGTCCTAATCTAAGCTAGGTGAAGATAATGTGGGTTAACAAAGAAAGTAGGCTACACAAGGCTCAACGTGGTTAAATCCTACAAAACAAATGAAAAGGGAAATATGGAAATTTGGCTATGGTGTTCACTACACAACTTCATCTTGAATACGTGTTATGCAAATCAATGACATGCTTTGAATGAAATGGGCATGAGTTCTAGCATTTGGAACTAAATGATGAAACGCCTTCTAAGTAGTAACCAAGCAATGAATAATGAGATCATGCAACGACTTAGAAAACATTAATGCACAGATTTTAACTCTCCAAATAACGTTTAGGCTCAAGTCTCACAGGGATGTAGCGTTTGTTTAAGTTCTTTCCTTCAAGCATGTTACAAAAACTGATTTTTATCATTTGTGATTACATGTGAATTCGTAAACTATAACTACAACTAAGCATAAACCAAAGAGTATATCAAACGTCCAACCATGTTTGTAACTTTCTTTAACCATCATGCAATTAAAAACCAAATCCTCATCATTGCGTTGGAAGGTACCCTACGACACAAACAAACACACACAAACAACTCTTTTTGGGTTTTTCAAAACAATTTTTCAAATTTTTATGGAATTTTCGGATTTTTAAGTCAACACACACTCAAACACTCTAAAATAGCTTAAAAACACATAAAAACAGTGGGATACAAGTTTAGACATGTTAGGTGGTAATACCCTACAAATTTCATGCACAAATATCTCAAAACAGAATGTTACCCCCCCCACACTTAAACTAAACATTGTCCTCAATGTTTTAAACACAATTAAAAACATTACACAAAACATAAAGTAAGCAACAAAGGGAAGGCTTTAGGGACGCAAATCTGAGTGTGGAGCGATTCCCAAGTTCTTCCTTTGTTGATTGCATGGGTTGCCCCCCAAGAAGCGCTTGCTTTAACGTCTTCCAGCCGGACGAAACTTCCACTTGAAGGTTTATGGAACCCCACGGCATAGAGGGGTGCAACTACAATCTGTCCGACGAACCACTTCATGCTTTGGGTCCTTGAATGGAGTGGGATAATGATCCTTTCTTATTGTCGTGTTTTTCTTTTCTACATCAACACGAATTCTCCCACGACGTTTAATTCGATTAGGTACCTGCACCACACGAGGTAACAACCTATTAGTTGAAATGGGAGTCAAATTTGGAATAGGTGGCTTACCTTTGTACGGCAAAGAAGTGGTAGCACAATGGACGGATGCACAAGAGTTGCTCATGGCCAATTGTGGTCCTTTCAAGGTTGGAGCCGTGCATTCCTTGTTCTCTACTCCAAGTTCCTTCTCGGTGGTAGTTCGAGAAACATCCTTCTTGATCTTTGTTGAATACTCCGTCCCTATGTGTTCAATTACATTAATGGCACAACAAGAACGAACATCATTAGTAGTCTCAATCGATTCAGGAATCTTAAAGTTAATCATATCACCACCAAAGGCCATAGTGACTGCTCCCTTGGCCACATCAATCTTGGTTTGAGCCGTTTTCATGAAAGGTCGTCCAAGTAAGAGTGGTGATGATGGAGAGTGTGCCGAATCTTCCATGTCAAGCACATAGAAATCTGCAGGAAAAATCAAATGGTCTACCTGCACCAAAACATCCTCCAAAACTCCTTTCGGGTATGCATTAGATCTATCAGCTAATTGAATAATAACACCATCCTTTTTAAGCTCTCCTAGATTCATAGATGCATAAACAGAATATGGCATGACATTAATTGAGGCACCTAAATCTAGCATGGCATGTTCGAACTTTGTATTTCCAATTACACAAGGAATAGTGAAACTACCTGGATCTTTGCATTTGGGAGGTAGTTTGCGTTGCAAGATGGCAGAGACATTCTCACTTACATGAACCACCTCTTTTTCTTGAATCCGTTTCCTTGTTGTACAAAGCTTTTTCAAGAACTTCGCATACTTCGGGATTTGCTTGATTGCATCCAAAAGGGGTATGTTGACTTGAACTTTTCTAAATGTCTCTAGAACATCTTTTTCCTCCTCTTCTTTCGTGGATTGCAAAAATCTGCTAGGAAAAGGAACATTGGGTGGAACAAAGTTAGAATTAATCAATTTTGACCCCAACTTACCTTTGGTGGCCGAATGAGATGAGTTGGGTGCATTAATGTCCCTTGGTAGTTGCGGCAAGGGTGTTTGTACCCTTGCTGTGGGCTTGCTTGCTTCCTCCTCTTCATGTTGCAGCTTTTCATCCTCTTCTTCGCTTGATTTTGGTGGTTGTGGGGTGGTTCCAACTTCCTTGCCACTTCTTAGGGTGATTGCATTGGCGGTTTCAAAGCCTCCCTTCGGATTTGGAATGGTTGAGCTAGGGAGCTTGCCTTGGTCTCGGAATTGCCCTACAAATTCCACAATTTGGCCAATTTGTTTTTCCAATTGATCCACCCTCTTTTCTTGATTCTGCATCGCTTTAGCTTGATTTTCTTGCCCCTGAGACAAATTCGTTAGTAACTTCAGAAGTGTATCATTATCTAAGGTGTTACCTGAATTTGTTTGAGCAGATTGTGGAGATGCTTGTGTGGGTGCGAATGGCTTGGTGAAGAAGCCCGGAGGTTGTTGCCTAAAGCCCCTTTGTTGTGGTGGTTGTTCGGGCTCTCTCCATTTGAAGTTTGAGTGGTCTCTCCAACCCGGATTGTAAGTGTTAGAATATGGGTCGTTCCTCGGTTGGTTTTGACCCTGAAATCCAATCGCGTTGGCGCTTTCCCAACCACCATTTTCTATGAGTTGTGGGCACTTCTCAGAAGCATGTCCTTGGATCGAACACACCCCGCATACAACCGGTCCTTGCATCCTCATGCCTTCGGCCATCTGAGACACAATGGAGGTAAGATTAGCTAACTGTGAATGAATATCAGGTGCGGAACTTACCTCATGAACCTGCTGCCGTGGGGGTCCTCTTTGTCCCACTCCTTCATATTGTTGAGCGTTCAACGCTCGGTTCGCGATCAAGACCTTGGCATCCCTGGGCGTCTTGTCCACCAAGGCTCCACCTGCCGATGCGTCAAGCATTTGTCGTTCAATTGGCAGGAGCCCCTCGTAGAAGTATTGCAGAAGCAACTCCTCCTTCATCTGGTGCTGTGGACAAGAAGCAACAAGAGATTTAAAACGTTCATAGTACGTAGGAAAAGACTCACCATCTTCTTGCTGGATTCCACTTACCCTTTTTCGTAAAAGGATGATTCGAGAAGTTCGGAAAAACTTCTCCAGAAAGGCCCTCTTCATGCTCTCCCACGATGTGACGGTTCTGGGAGCTAAATCGTACAACCAATCCTTGGCTTTGTCCATCAAAGAAAATGGGAAAGCCTTCATCTTCAATATACTTCCGTCAACGTTGACGGGAGTCATACTTGAGCACACCACCTCGAATTCCTTTAGATGCTTGTTCGGATCCTCCATGGACATCCCATGGTACTTCGGAATGTGGTGGAGCAAGCTTGACTTCAACTCAAACTCCTCGGTCTTCCCTTCGGCCGGTGGGGGATATTGGATGCACAAGGGTGCTGCATTAGCCAATCTCGAAGCGGAAAGCTCCTTAAGTGTCCGGTTGTCTACGGCCATGTCTTGTGGCTCCTCAAAGATCCCTGCCGTGGCCTCTTCTTCCTCTTCTAGGCCTTGTTCTTCAAGCTCAGGTTCCGGGCTTGGTGGATTCGACTCGTGGTGCTTCTTCCTTCGTCTCAAAGTTCTCTCAAAATCGCTGTCAAAGTCTGAGATATGCTCACGAATCGGTTGAGAGCTCCGAGTCATGCACTAGTACCTAACACAAGGAAAACAAAACAAAATCAGAAACTTCAACAAAATAAATAAATAAGTAAGCACACAAATTAAAACCCTCTTGTGACAATTGTAGTATATAAATAAGTAGGGATCGTTCTTAACCGAGGATTAGGAGGGATTGCAAAACCACTTGGAAACTGACTCAAAAACGTAAAATAAAGTTTGAAACACTAAACTAAACTCAATGAATGCAAAACTAACAATAAAAACACTCAAACAAATCAAAAGACTCAAAACAGCCCCAAAACACTCAAAACTGCCTTAAAATCACTTTCTGGGCAGTTTTGAGCACTTTGACAACTTTGGACGAAATTGGGTAATAGAATGAATTAAAATGCTTAAAAACACAAACTAAGACACTTTCTAACTAAATTGGACACTAAAGTAAAGGGGGATTTAGTTTTTTACGAAAATAATTAAAATGCACAGATTGTAAATTAGGCAGATTCTAAATATGAATTGGATGAAATTATGGATGAATGCTAGCTAGAAGGTTCTTCTCCACACATGTCACACTTGCATACACTTTGATTTTCAGTTGGTCTTTCGATAAATTATGAAACTCAACACTCCGGGTTAATTAGGTCCGCTTAAATTAACCGTCAAGTTCTCCTTAAGTTAATGAATTGGATGGGTTAGCGCAACGCAATTCAAAACATTCTCCAAAAGTCCTTTACGTGAAAAGCACAATAAAGATACAATCAAAGATCATTAAACATCATGAAAACTATAAGTGTTGACGAGGCATTCGTTACTATGATGAGCATGAAACTAGTGCCAAGAATTCATTTAACGCGATTGTTTATAAGCAACCTCCACTACTTGTGAATATAAGTTCATAACTATTAGGTGAAACTCACTTATATTCTAGCGTCAAATTCATGCATGAACATTAAGCGTGCACTCTCAATAAACATACACAAACAAGTTATCAATCACACAGTTAAACGAATTGAATCAATCATTCATGAAATTCCAACCAAAAGTAATCAATTCATATTGCAAGCATAAACATGGTTTCGAATCACCCCCTAGCTAACTAGGGGGATTTAGCCTCTCATGTTCACAAAAAGAGAATTACAATTGAATTTAAACATAAAGCACAAAGGATTGATTACACCTAGAACGCCCAACGAATCCACTTGAATTTCTGCGCGTCGAAGCTCCTCTTTCCTCTTCTCCTTGCTGCGACAGTGAGGTTAAATGCTGTTTTTGGTTGATTTTCTGGTTTGGGAATGGGTTTAGGGTAGTGTGGTGGTGCGACAAGGTGGTGGAGTGATGGAGGAAGGTTGGTATGGTGGCTGGAAGGGTGGAGGAATGCTGCGGCAGGTTGGAAAAATCTGGAAGTGGATGGGGGAATGCACGGGCAGAGATGATTTTGGCAAATGGTTGCTGCGGCTTGTGTGAATCAATATAGGGTTAAGGTATACACGGGTTGTCAATGTGGCTGCGGCTAAAAGACTAAAAAATTGGAGAGAATGATGCCCGGGTTATGGAAGGAAAAATGGGAAAAGTGGCTGCGGCTGTTGTTGTTTTTTGGGAGAATTTTTGAGGTTAGTCACGGCTTAGGATAGAATATTAGGGTTGAATAATGGATGCTACGGTTTTGAGAGGAATAATGGGAAAGAATAATGGAGTGAATGGCTTAATGAGAATTAGGGTGCATGATTATGGACTGCACGGCAAAGGTAAGAAAATAAATGGGATTTTTGGTTTTTTGTGGCTATGGATGGAAGGATGAATGTTAGAATTGAATGGCTGAATCAATTAGGATTATTAGGGTTTTAGGGTTAGGGTTTAATGCATGAATTGGGCCTAAAATGCCTCCCCTTGCACGGCAAGGAAAGGGAGTTGGACTCAAGCCCACGGCAAAGGATGTTAAGGTCCCTAGGGCCTTCGTTTTGTGTCCTAAAGCACCTACAAGGACTTCAAAGTGGCTAGAAAATACGGACGTTTAAGATTAGGAAAGGTTACCAAAACGGGAAACTTAGGGTTGACTTTCCTAAAATAGGAAACCTTGTTGAGTAGGATTCCTCGTTTTGGTAAGAATTCATCGTTGGAGTAGGAATTCGTCGTTTCTTCAAGTCTTCAACTCATTCATTCCTCTTTCGCTCCAAAAGACTCCAATTTGCATCTTCTTGCACACTTTGGCCTTATAATCTGAAAATACACAAAAGTGGCCTTAAACACTAAAATAGATAAGTAAACACAACATAAATGCACGAGAACAAGCTAATTAAGTCGCATGAATATGCTCCTATCAGTGGTCTGATCTAGTGGTTAATATGAGTATATATAGGCACTTAAAACCCTAGGGTAATCAGATATGGACTTGAATAACCCAAATCCACAAGGAAATAGGCTTAGAAATCAGAAATAAAAAGGGATAATGCTTCCTAGGTGCGGCAGGTAAGGAGATGAGGTGATAAGGCTTCTAGAATGCCTTGCAAGGCAATGGAAATCAGCTTTCTAGAAGGGATAGGTGCGGCACTAAAGGATAGGGCAGATTAGGGCTTCTAGAAACCCTCTAATGCAAGGAAAACTCACGGCTGATAGGAGCATATTTAGCGACTTACTTAGCTTGTTTTCGTGCATCTATGTTGTTAATTCATAGTTGTTTTAGTAGTTTAAGCCATTTTCGTGTTTTTTAGGTTTATATGGCTAAGGAAGCAAAAGATGCATTTTGGAGCAAAATTGGGCTTGGAATGGATAGCATATGATTGGAGCCAAAGTGTTGGACGAATTTGAAGGCCTTGTATTCATTTTGGACATAAAACAAAGGGCCTAGCCCATTCTCTCTTAAACCAACCCCAAGGCCATGCATTTCCTTCCAATTCCAAAGCCCACAATCACTTCAAAAGCCATGCAAAGAACCATTCATTCCATCAAAAACAATCCATCAATTCACATGCAAAACCACCATTAACACACATGCACCCAAACAAAGCCAACCTAGCTAACCCTACATGCATTCTTTATGCAACTCTTCATCATTCCACCATTCATTCTTTATTCCACAAACAAGTCACATGCATTTCCACCTTCCTACTTCATCATTTCACCACATTCTCCCTCTTTAACTCATTTCATTATTCATTCACTTTGCATTCATTCAATTCCACCCCACATGCACCCTTTATTCTTCATCATTGCAACCATGGCACATTTACACCAACAAAACAACTCCCATGCCATGGCCTACTCATATTCCCATTTCCTTTCCAACATCTCACATGCATTTCCACCTTCCTACTTCATCATTTCACCACATTTTCCCTTTTATTTCCACATGCAATTCTTCATCATTGCAACCACAAACACCTTAAACAAATAGCCATATACATCTCCACTCCTCCTATAAATACCCTTGCATTCATTCATTCAAGAATCATCTCATTCACAACACAACACACACCACAAACACTTCCCTAGCCGTGAGTTTCTCTCCCTTAGAATCCAAAAACCATCTTCCATTTCCACCACTCCTCATCCATTTCCATAATTTCCCAACACTTCCATCCCCCCAACCAACTATCCCTAGACCTTATGCTACAATAAAGAGGAAGATAAGAGGGCCTAAACGTTCATACAATTCAAGATTGAGTTGTTGGAATGTTTAGGCGTTTCTTTGATTTCAATGTTTAATTTCAATTCTCTTTGTTTTGTACGTATGAGGAAATAAACCCCCTTTAGCTAGGGGGTGATTCGAAACTATGTTTATGTTTGTAATATGATTTGATTACTTTTAATTACGTTTCATAAGTTGTGAATTCAATTTGTTTAACTGTTTGATTGATAACCTATTTATGTATGTTTATTAAGAATGAACGCTTAATTTTCATGCATGAATTTGACGCTAGAATATAAGTGAGTTTCACGTAATAGTTATGAACTTATATTCACAAGTAGTGGAGGTTGCTTATAAACAATCGTGTTAAACATATTCTTGGCATAAGTTTCATGCAATCATAGTAACGAATGCCTCGTCAACACTTATAGTTTTCATGATGCTTAATGATTCTTGCTTGTATCTCTATTATGCAATTCATGTAGGGAACTTGTCAGGAATGTTTTGGACTGTCGTACGCAATCATCCAATTCATTAACTTAAGGAAAACTTGACCGTTAATTTAAGCGGACCTAATTAACCCGGGTCGTTGAGAATTCATGGTTTATTGAAAAGCAATTAGACATCGTTTTGTATGCAAGTATAACATATGTGGAGATGAACCCCTTAGCTAGCTTCCCATCCATTCATTTCCGTCAAATCCATATTTACAATTTGTTTTATTTCCAAGTTTCCATTTTTAGTTTAAATTCGTCCAAATCCAATCCCCCTTTATTTAATTGTTCAATTTAGTTAGAAATCAATTTAGTTTGTGTTTTTAAAGCATTTTGAGTCTTTTGGTTTGTCTTAGTGTTTTAACGTTTAGTTTCACATTCTTTGAGTCTAGTTAAGTGTTTTATATTGTTTTTACGTTTTTAAGTCAATTTAGAAGGTTTTAGCAAGCCCTCCTAATCCCCGGTCTAGAACGATCCCTCACTTATCCATTCTACTACAATTGTCAAACGAGGGTTTAATTTGAGTGTCCAGTAATTCTCGCATCAACGGCAAGGATGGATAAGGTTTCTAGAACAAGGATAAGGTATCCTAAATGGATAAAGTGCCCTAAATGGATAAGGAAACCTTGTTTTCGTCATTCCTTCTTCATCTTGGATTCCTTTTCCTTCTTGGGCTTGGAAAACTTCTTTGTTGCTTCACTTGAGACCATTTGGATTTTGACTTTCCTTCATCAAGTAGGAAACCTTATTTGAGTAGGAATCTTCATTCTTCTAGGAATCCATCTTCAACTAGGAATCCCTCGTTGATTAGGAATCCTTCTTCAATTAAGAATCCCTTGTTGACTAGGATTTCATCTTTTAATTAGGCGCTTTCCTACTTCGACTAGGAAACCTTGTTCAAGTAGGAAACATCATCTTCAAATCTTCAATTTCGTCCATCCTCTTGGCTCCAAGGATATGATGTCCATTCCAAGCTCTAATTTGCTCCAAAATGCATCCTTTTGCATACTTTGCCCTTAAAACCTGAAAACACAAAGAACTAGCTTAAAAGACTACTTTACTAAGGAAAAACACTATAAATGCACAAGAACAAGCTAAACTAAGGTGCGTAAATATGCTCCTATCATCATGCATCTTTGAAATGTGGCAGGTGCATTACATAAACCAAATGGCATGCGACGATAAGCAAATGTACCAAAGAGGCATGTAAAAGTGGTATTTTCTTGATCATCCGAGGCAATAACAATTTGATTGTAACCAGAATATCCATCAAGAAAACAATAAAATGAATGACCCGCTAACCTTTCAAGCATTTGATCTAGGAACGGCAATGGGAAGTGGTCCTTCCTCGTGGTGGCGTTTATCTTCCTATAATCAGTGCATACGCGCCAACCGGTTTGGATTCGGGTGGGCACAAGCTCATTCTCCGCATTTTCCACCACCGTCACTCCAGATTTCTTGGGAACACATTGGATAGGTGAAACCCACCGGCTATCGGAGATGGGGTAAATCACTCCACAATCAAGGAGTTTGATTATCTCCTTCTTCACTACTTCCATCATCAGAGGGTTAAGACGGCGTTGAGCCTCTTTAGTTGGTTTGGCCCCCTCCTCAAGAAATATGTGATGCATGCATGTGGCGGGACTAATACCTTTGATATCGGCCAAAGTCCAACCTAGGGCAGATTTGAACTCCTTCAAAACATGCACTAGTTTCTCCTCTTCTTGTGCCGTGAGTGATGAAGAAATAATGGCCGGTAATGTCTCCTCTTCCCCCAAGAAAATGTACTTCAAATGGCTTGGTAGTGGTTTGAGATCAAGGAGAGGTGCCTGAACTATGGATGGAAGCAACTTATTAGTCAAAATGGGAATTGACTCAAAGTTAGAATACTTACCCTCGTGCCTAGGCAGTGACTCCAAGGCAGCAACCAACTCAAGGCATTCCACACTAGGAGGCACAGCATGCAATGGAGTGTATGTGCCGTGGGTTATCAAAAGCTCTCCTCCTTTGGTTTTGAGTTCCATGCTTCGTGTAATGACATTTCCAAGTGCATCGGCGTTCAAATCTTCAAGATATCCCTGCGCCAAATAGTCAATTATATCAATGGAGAAACATGAATGATCCTCACTAGGATACTTAATAGAATCAGAAAGACTAAAATTAACAACTTCCCCATCAAATTCCATGGACAACGTTCCATTAAACACATCAATCTTTGTCCAAGCCGTCTTCATGAATGGCCGGCCAAGTAGGATTGGCAACGAAGGGGCATGGTCAGATTCATCCATCTGGAGCACATAGAAATCCGCCGGAAAGATTGATAGGAGCATATTCATGCGACTTAAATGGCTTGTTCTCGTGCATTTACGTTATGTTTCTTTAGTTATTTTAGTCCTTTATGCTTCTTTTGTGTGTTTTCAGGTTCTAAGGGCAAAGTATGCAAAAGGGTGCATTTTGGTGCATTTTGGAGTAGTTTGGGGCGTTAAATGGATTGCATATACTTGAAGCCAAGCAGATGGACGAAATTGAAGACCAAAGGAGGCCCTTTGTACCAGAAATTCACACCAACACATCCCATTTCAAATTGCATTCCAATCATTCCAGCCAAGCCACATGCACTCCCTTTAATTTATTCAACCTAGCTGTCAAAGCACATGCACATTCACCCTAATCATTCACATACACAATCTGCCATCATTCACACATTCATTCCACATGCATTCATCAACATATCTAGCTGTCACTCACATGCATTCCCTTCATATAAATCAGCCACATGCACCCATAATCATTCAACCAACTTTGCACATGCACTCACTTAACCTAGCTGTCATGTTCCCTCTCCCATCCATTCATCTCCCTATAAAAACCATACACACTTCACACAATTCATTCACTCTTCCATATTCAGTATGTAGACCATCAAACCACCCTTGCCGTGCCCTCCCTACCAAACCAAACACCACCAGAAATCATCCCATTGCCGTGGCCTCCCTCATCCATTTCCATAATTCCCCAATCCATTCAACACACCAAAACTCACCTTAGACCTTGTGCTACAACGAAGAGGAGGAGAAGAGTGCCTAAACGTTCATACCATTCAAGTTTGAGTTGTTGGAATGTTTAGGTGTTTCTTTTCCTCGATTCCAATGTTTAATTTCAATTCTCTTTGTTTTGTACGTATGAGGAACTAAACCCCCCCTTGGCTAGGGGGGGATTCGAAATATATGTTTATGCTTGCAATATGATTTGATTACTTCTAATTACGTTTCATAAGTTGTGAATTCAATTTGTTTAACTGTTTGATTGATAACTTATTTATGTATGTTTATTGAGAGTGCACGCTGATAGGAGCATATTTAGGCGACTTAACTAGCTTATTCTTGTGCATTTATGCTATTATTTCTTAGTTAATGTCGCATTACAACTCAATTTCGTGTGTTTGTAGGTCCTATGGGGTAAAATATCAAGAAAGGGCATTTTGGTGCATTTTGGAGCGATTTTGGACACTACGTGGATAGCTTACATATGGGCTAACATGGATGGACGAATTTGGACTTCAAGAGGCTAGAAATGTGATAAGAAGAGGAAGGAATAAGCTTGGGATAAAGTGGATAAGGTAGGAGCTCAAAAGAGGAAACATTATCCAAAACCTTATCTAACCTTATCCAACATTATCCAAAACATTATCCAAACCTTATCTCATCTTATCCTATCCAAACCTTATCATGTCTTAATCCTAATTGCAAGGGGACCTAAATGGATAATTCTAGAACCTATTTCTAGAAGAATCCTAGTCTAGAAGGCCCAAATCAGCCACAAAACCTATTTTTTTTAGAAGCCCTAGAAAAGTGGCGCCCCAAACTATTCTAGAAGGCTTGGGCTTGCCTTGCAAGCCAAGCAAACCTCTCCCCTAAATCAGCCGCACCTTCCTAGGCCCAATGCCTTTGGGATTCTGATTTCTAAGGCCTAATCCTTGTGTATTTGGGTTTACAAATCCTTTTATAAAACTATGTGGGCCAAAACCTCCTCCTAAGTGGATTTGATTCACCTATAGCCGAATTCTAGGGCCCTAATCCACCAAATCTGTTAAGCCCAACCCTAATCTACTTAACCCTAGGACTATATAAACATAATTTCAGCCAAAAATTCGTACCACCCCCTTATGCTATTCAGAAACCCTTGTGCCGCACCTCCATTCTCCATTCTAAGCCTCCATACACCTCCCTACACATCCATACACCTCTGCCACATCTTCCCCACCATAATCAACCATCCTCCATCCCTCTAAACAAGGAAAAACCATCCAAAACCACCAATTCCAGCACCTACACTTTGTGCCGCAGCAAGGAGGAGGAAGAGGAGCCAATCTGTGCATCGAATCCATCTTGGAATTGCTGAGCATTTAGGTGTACTCTTTCCTATGATTTCAATGTTTAAATTCAATACTTTTTGTTGTGCAAGCATGAGGAACTAATCCCCCCTTTGGCTAGGGGGGAATTTCGAAACCATGGTTGTATTTGCATGATGATTTGATTACGTTCAGTTGTGATTTCATGAATGATGAATTCAATTTGCTTATCTGTTTTAATTAAAACTTGCTTATGTATATGAATTGAGAGTGCACGCTTGATTTGCATGCATGAACATGATGCTAAGGTATGAGGGAACTTCACCTAATCGTTGGGAACTTATATTCATGAGTAGTTAAGATTGTTGGTCACAATTATGATAAGTGAATTCTTGGCATAAGTATCATGCGCTTTCATAGTTACGAATGCCTCGTCAACACCTATGATTTCCATAGAATCTAATGATCTTTGATTGTCTTTCTTTTATGCGCTTTCATATAGAAAACTTTTAAGGAATAATTTGATTGCAATGCGCCAATTCCATTCAATTCAATGACCTAAGGAAAATCTGAGAGTTAATTTAAGCATACCTAATTAACTTGGGGTGTTGAGGTTCATGAATTCATTGATTAAGCAACTGGAAATTGTATTATGTGCAAGTATGCCATGTGTGGAGAAAAACCTCCTAGCCATCTCACCATCCACTTAATTTCATCAAATTCGTCCAAATCTGCCTAGTTTACATATTTGTTTTGTTTTGTTTATTTTCGTCCAAAACCAAATCCCCAATTGTCTTAGAGTGTCTAATTGGTCCAAATATGTTTTAGATTGTGTTTTTAAGAGTTTTGAGTCAAGTTAGGACCAAATTTCGTCCAAATTTGTGTTTAGGTTCAAAACTGGCCAGATTGTGTTTTTAAGGCAGTTTTGAGTGTTTTTAGCCTATTTTGAGTCTTCTGAACGTGTTTGAGTCTTTTTACGTGAGTTTAATTGTTTTGAAGGTTAATTTTAGTTATTTGAGTCAGTTTAGAGTGTTTAGCAAACCCTCCTAATCCCCGGTGTAAGAACGATCCCTACTTATTCATATGCTACAATTGTCAAAAGAGGGTTAATTTGTGTGTTAAGTTAATTTTCGCATCACACGCTTAATTTTCATGCATGAATATGACGCTAGAATATAAGTGAGTTTCACCTAATAGTTATGAACTTATATTCACAAGTAGTGGAGGTTGCTTATAAACAATCGCGTTAAATGAATTCTTGGCAAGAGTATCATGCATTCATAGTTACAATTGCCTTGTCAACACTTATAATTGTCATAGAGCATAATGATCTCTCATTGTATCTCTTCTATGCATTCATGTTGAGAACCATTGGAGAATGATTTGAATTGTCGCATGCATCATCCAATTCAATAACATAAGGAAAATTTGAGAATTAATTAGTGCATCACGGTTAACTTGGGGTGTTGAGCATCATGGTTTATTGAAAAGCAATTGGAAATCGTTTTATTATGCAAGTGTAACATGTGTGGAGATGAACCCCTTAGCTAGCTTCCATTCCATTCATTAAATCCAAATTCGTTTTAAAATCTGTTCGTTTTACAAAGTTTTAAGTTTTGTTTTCAAATTCGTCAAAAACCCAATCCCCCTTTGCTTTAGTGTCCAACTTAGTTAGAAAGTGTCTTAGTTTGTGTTTCTAAGTGTTTTGATTCATTTTATTACCCAATTTCGTCCAAAGTAGTCAAAGTGCTCAAAACTGCCCAGAAAGTGTTTTTAAGGCAGTTTTGAGTGTTTTGGGTGCTGTTTGAGTCTTTTGGTTTGTTTTAGTGTTTTAAGTGTTTAGTTTTGCATTCTTTAGTGTCCAACTTAGTTAGAAAGTGTCTTAGTTTGTGTTTCTAAGTGTTTTGATTCATTTTATTACCCAATTTCGTCCAAAGTAGTCAAAGTGCTCAAAACTGCCCAGAAAGTGTTTTTAAGGCAGTTTTGAGTGTTTTGGGTGCTGTTTGAGTCCTTTGGTTTGTTTTAGTGTTTTAAATGTTTAGTTTTGCATTCTTTGAGTCTAGTTTAGTGTTTTAAACTTTATTTTACGTTTTTGAGTCAGTTTCCAAGTGATTTTGCAATCCCTCCTAATCCCTGGTTAAGAACGATCCCTACTTATACTTATACTACAATTGATAAAAAGAGGGTTTAATTTGTGTGCGTATAATTCTCGCATCAAAGATTAAATGATTTACCTGCACTAACACATCTTCCAAAACTCCCTTTGGATAAGCATTAGATCTATCGGCCAATTGTATGATTACACCATCATTTTTCAATACTCCTAAGTTCATAGATGCATAAATTGAATATGGCATGACATTTATAGAAGCACCTAGGTCTAACATGGCAGATTCAAAACGAGTATTACCTATCACACAAGGAATGGTAAAACTACCCGGATCTTTGCATTTGGGGGGTAGTTTGCGTTGCAAGATGGTGGAGACATTTTCACCTACCTTTACCACTTCTCTGGTCGACATCCTCTTCCTAGTGGTGCAAAGCTCCTTTAGAAACTTGGCGTACCTCGGGACTTGCTTGATTGCATCCAAAAAGGGTATGTTTACTTGAACTTTCCGAAACGTCTCAAGGATGTCCTTCTCAGCTTTTTCTTTCTTCGTTTGTATGAACCTACTAGGAAAAGGCACATTCGAAGGAAAAACATTAGTAGGAACCGAATTTGACACATTCTTACCCGTTTTGGCCCAATTGGACACTTTGGGGTCACTCAAAGCTTGCGGCAAAGGTGTTTCCACCTTTGCCGTGGGTTGGCCTATCTCCTCCTCTTCAATTCTCAGTTTTTCGTCCTCGTTAAGACCTGATGGTGATGGTGTAGGACCTGCCCCGACTTCTTTTCCACTTCTCAAGAGTATGGCCTTTGCACTTTCGAAGCCTCCCTTGGGGTTTGGAATGGTAGAACTAGGAAGTTGGCCTTGCCCACGAAACTTCCCTACAAAATTGTTGATGTATATTTCCTTCCTAATGCTAGAATATATTTAGTATAATGGCACAAGCAAGGGTGTCGAATCCACAGGGACTAATTGGACCTTTGTAATTACTTGTTTTGCTAGAACTCTAAGAAATGAATCAAACTAATCAAACTAATCAAACTAATCAAACTAGGCATAAATAGGCAGATTTGAGATATGAATCGAACTAGTCTAAATAAGTATAAAGAGACAGATTTGTTACTTAATCTTGAAAGCATAAAAACGTGAAATAAACACAAACTAATGAATCAACAACTAATATGTTGGGATAATAACAATGGAAATGAAACTAGGGACTCGATTTCACCATTGCTCAATTAAGTCCATGTTTGTTAAGTTAGTTTATACTCATTCACCTACCTAGTTCTTGAGTTTGTTTCACTTTGATATGATCAACCATATGATGTGTGGATTTAATCAAATATCTCTAATCTTGAACCTAATTGTGATGTGCAACTTTGGTTCATAATCTAGAGTATGTAATTCACAAGAAACATTCACTAAACCAAAGGGAACACTTGGCATGATGTTTGCCAAGCTTTCCCTTCATTCATTCACAATTCCACCAATATTAGACATGATGTGTGTTTTAATCTTGGCTAGATAACTTGTGGTTAACTCAAATGGAGATCAAGCATATAAATCAACTCACAAATTCATAATTATAACAGAGAATGAAGCAAGAACTAGATAGACAAAATGAGCATTCTAACTTAATTGCATGGCAAACTTTGCAAGGTTACATCGAATCCCTAAGGATAGATTAGTTACAATTCATGTTTACAACAGATTTGACATAGAAATATAACACATGAATGAACATAGAATTGATAAGAATGAACCCTTGAAGCAAATCTGATGGTGAAGTCCTTGAAGAGTCCTTGGTGTTCCTTCTCCAAGTATGGTGCGGATGAAGGTAAAATGGTGATGTTTGAATGGTTTCTGTCCTTGGGACAGAAATGGACAGAGAATGGAGCAAGATGGGAGAGTTTCAAGTGTGAAATAAACTGAAATGGAGAGGAAACTTGCGGACTGGTTGAATCATGGAAGTTGCGGACCCTTTTGCATTCAGTTAGACTTGTTTTATGGTAAAGGATCTGACCCCCAACATTCAGATTGGATCTAACATTTGTTTAACTCCAATGGCAGAGAATAAATCAGGTGGAATGATGGGTTTCTGATGTAATGGGCGCATGGCATGGACAAGGTCTGCAAAATGTATTAATGTAATCAAGAAACACATGCTCTTGCTGCCACAAATGAGTGGAACCTGCAAAGGTAACCTAGACCACCAGAAAATGTTTAAACAAACATGGAAATGGGAAGAGAACACACGGTTTGAACAAGGAGATGGGATTTTCTGGAATAATGGTTGAATAACAAAAGGGAAGTGTGAAAACATGTGGATTTCTGAAATGATGGCTGCAAGGAGTGTGGTTTGTTTAATCAAAATGCATGTGAATGATGTTTTGGTGTTAGAGAAATGCAAAATCTGATTTGGACCACATGGAAGTGCACGGCATGGAGTGATTGTGATCATGGTGTCAAAATGGCTGAAATGAATTAAGTGATGGAATGGATGTGGTTTTGGCGCACAAGGTTTTGAACATGCATGTGAATGCATGTTATGGTGTTTGGAAGCACATGGCTGACTTCAATGTTGTTGCCTTATTTAGAATCACTCAATATGGCCAAATTGCATTTCTTAGCACTTCACATCTTTTCTGGAATGTTTTTACTTCAATTGCCTTCCCCTTGATCCAATTTCACCCTTGACTGCACACTAACACCAAATAATGTAAAATGCAACCAGTTTAATCCAAAACAATCACAAAGACGCCAAATAATGAAGATATAAACGTATACAAAATGTGACTTATCAAATACCCCCAAACCTGGTTTTTGCTAGTCCTCGAGCAAACTTAAAACTAAAACACACAAAACACAACATCTAACTAACCCACTTTCGCTGGCTAAACGATTGCACTGAGCATGTGCAACAAGCCTTTGAACCCCTAGGTGTCCCTAGTTGGAGGAGTTGTGTCTCCTGAGGGTTTACAGTGATGACACCCACAAACATCTACAAACACTAAAAACAATTTGGTTAAAACATGCTTTAAACAACCTAATAAGAACCAATGAAGGTTTTGTCATTCTTTTAACTCAAAAGTTTGCCACTTCCCAGAATCGCATCAATTGTAACGTATAAAGATATTTCTCAATGTCTTACAACTTCAAGGTCACCATACCCAAATGCTTAAGATAGAATTCGCCTCAACTCTACTCCTCACAACTTCCACTCAAGTTTTCACTCAGATCTTAAGGTTTAGTCTCTCAACAACATATATGAGTGAAATTATGTAAAGGAAATCAAAATTCTCACATATGAAATCTGAAATGAAAGCACAGTTTCTGAGTAGATCTCATGAAAGGAATCAAATACTAAGAATATAGAAAACACACACACTTACCATCACCCATGAATACATCCTCAATGATCAGCTAGGTCTTTCTCAAGGTTGTAATGCAAGGCTTAGGGTATAGGTCATGAGATATTTGCTATGAAATGCTAGAGTTTGGGGCATACCAAAGTGTCTTTGAGGCTCTTCACTGGCATTTGTCTTCTTTTGTTTTTGGCGTCCAGGCCCTATGCTTTATAATTTAGGCGATTTGGAATTTGTATCCACTTTGATCCCCTTTTTTTTTTTTTTTTTTTTTTTAGAAACATTTTCAACATAGGTGCCCTCGGTACACGCCACAATCTTGCTCTATAACTCAATTTGCCCTTAGTCTTCATTACATTGGTATTTCCCCAAACTATAAGGAATGGCTTGTAATGGGCTGGAATGGGTAGATTATGGTGTGGGTGATGAAAGAATTAGGTTAAAGTGTTTGGCTGCAACAAGGGTAAATGGAGCACACAAATGGGTTGGATTTAAGCCTTTTAGTAGTTAAACATGCATAGCCTAACATCCTCTCATTGAGTTCATTCATGAATGACACTAAACACATGGTATCTGCAAAGGAGAATGATTCTTAGTATCCAAACAAAATAGAAGTAATGAGATCATTTAAAGTGAAATTGAAAGAAAAAGATAAGAGTAGAAACACTTTAAACCCTCTCAAAGAAGCAATTAGGCTCAAAATAACTCACTAGGGTAGTCTCCACTATTCCTCTTCCAGAATTTAAGTATGGTACCTCTATCATCATAATTCCAAGAGTTATAGCTTTATACATGACAACAAGATGCAACACTTTTTCATAGCAACCCAATCGTTTATTTTCAAACATAACCCTCATATACATTCCTATTAGCAAGCAAAAACACACTTTACCCAAACAAAAACACAAAAACTGAACAGAATGAAAGCAAAACACACTTAACTAAAACAAACCCAAACAAATTGAACAAAATGAACTAACTTCCCATCCCATACCCCCAAACCTAATCTAAACATTGTCCTCGATGTTTAAACTTTGTATGCAATGCAAGTAGGCAAAGAATATGGAATGATAACAATATAAACACAACATAAAGAAAGAACACAAACCACACTAGGTTGCCTCCTAGCAAGCGCTTCATTTAATGTCTAGGCAAGACATGGTAGTCTGTTCATGGTGTTGTAAATTCAAGAGCATCTACGACTTGATACACTTGCTCTTCATCCACTTTCTCCAAGTATGGTTTCAATCGCTGCCCATTGACTTTAAAAGAAGTGCCATTCTTCATGTTCTCTATCTCCACAGCTCCATGGGGAAATGTTTGCAGTACTTTGAATGGGCCCACCCACCTAGACTTCAGTTTGCCTGGAAAAAGTCTCAAACGTGAGTCATACAAAAGTACTTTCATACCTTGGTGAAATTCTTTCCTTAGGATGGCCTTGTCATGATAGAGCTTAGTCCTTTCCTTGTAGATTTTGGCATTCTCATATGCCTCATTTCTAAGCTCTTCCAACTCATTAAGTTGGAGCTTCCTTGCTATTCCAGCATCCTTGTAATCAAAGTTGAACTTCTTGATGGCCCAGTATGCACGGTGTTCAAGCTCCATTGGCAAATGACAAGCTTTCCCAAACACAAGGCGATAAGGACTCATGCCAATGGGGGTCTTGTATGCTGTTCTATATGCCCAGAGTGCATCATTCAACCTCAATGACCAATCCTTCCTTGTAGGGCTCACAGTTTTCATCAAAATATTTTTGATCTCCCTGTTGCTAATCTCCAGTTGTCCTGAGGTTTGAGGATGGTACGAGGTTGCCACTTTGTGGTTGATGTTGTACTTCTTCATCAAGGATTCAAAGGGTTTGTTGCAGAAATGGCTACCACCATCACTAATAATAGCTCTTGGAGTTCCAAACCTACAAAAAATCACATCCTTAAGAAAATTCAACACAACCTTATGATCATTAGTTCTTGTAGCAATGGCTTCAACCCATTTGGACACGTAATCCACTGCCACTAATATGTATAAGTAGCCAAAAGATGATGGAAATGGTCCCATGAAGTCAATTCCCCAAACATCAAAGAGCTCCACCACCAAAATGTTGTTCAATGGCATTTCATTTCTTCGGCTAATGTTCCCCATTTTCTGGCACCTGTCACACTTAGAACAAAAATCAAACGCATCTTTGAATAAAGTAGGCCAAAAGAAACCAGATTGTAAGACTTTTAAAGATGTCTTTTTGGCACCAAAATGTCCTCCACATGCTAAAGTATGGCTAAATGTTAGGATGCTCTGTTGCTCACTCTCTGGGACACATCTCCTAATGATTTGATCAGGGCAATATTTAAACAAATATGGTTCGTCCCAAACGTAGTGTTTTACCATGGCAAGGAACTTCTTTCTTTCCTGAAAAGAAATGTCATCTCTCATTATACCACAAGCAAGATAATTAACAAAATCCGCATACCATGGTTCTTGTTCTTGAATAACAAGGAGCTGTTCATCTGGAAATGATTCATTTAGAGGCAAAGGTTGCCCAACTCCATGGTTTTCATTAAGCCTGGACAAATGGTCGGCCACAACATTATCACTGCCCTTCTTATCTCGAATTTCCAAGTCAAACTCTTGTAGTAAGAGTATCCATCTAATCAAGCGTGGTTTAGCATCTTTCTTTGTCATCAAGTACCTAAGGGCTGCATGATCAGAAAACACAATAACTTTAGACCCCACAAGATATGACCTAAACTTTTCTAATGCAAAAACAATAGCAAGCAACTCCTTTTCAGTTGTGGAATAGTTGAGTTGAGCATCGTGCAGAGTCCGGCTTGCATAGTAGATCACATGTGGAAGTTTGTTCACCCTTTGCCCTAAAACTGCACCAACAGCATAGTCAGATGCATCACACATTAATTCAAAAGGTAACGACCAATCTGGTGCCATAATAATAGGGGCCGAGGTTAGTTCACTTTTCAAAGTATTGAATGCATCCATACAAGCCTTATCAAAATGAAATACAACATCTTTAGCTAACAGATTGCATAATGGACGAGTGATCATTGAAAAGTTCTTAATGAAACGACGATAAAAACCCGCATGACCCAAAAAACTTCTTACTCCCTTCACAGTGGTGGGGGCTACCATATTGGTGATGACGTCAATTTTGGCTTTATCTACCTCCATTCCTTTGCTAGAGATCACATGCCCCAACACAATTCCTTGTTTCACCATGAATTGGCACTTTTCCCAATTGAGAACCAAATTTGTTTCCTGACATCTTTGAAGTACTAACGATAGATGGTTAAGACATTCATCAAAAGAGGAACCAAATACTGAAAAGTCATCCATAAATACTTCAATGAACCTTTCTACCATGTCAGAAAAGATGGCCAACATGCATCTTTGGAATGTTGCTGGAGCATTGCAAAGTCCAAACGGCATTCTCCTATATGCAAATGTGCCAAAGGGGCACGTAAAGGTTGTTTTCTCTTGATCCTCCGGAGCGATTGCAATTTGATTGTAACCTGAGTAACCATCCAGAAAACAATAATGTGAGTAACCTGCCAATCTCTCAAGCATTTGATCTATGAAAGGCATAGGAAAATAATCTTTTCTAGTACTAGAATTCAACTTCCTGTAATCGGTGCAAACACGCCAACTAGCAGTGGGCTTTGTGGGCACAAGCTCATTGTTTTCATTCTTCATCACTGTGATTCCCACCTTCTTAGGCACCACTTGAATGGCACTCACCCATTTGCTATCAGAAATGGGATATATGATCCCCACATCCAACAATTTCAACACCTCATTCCTAACAACCTCCTTCATGTGTGGATTGAGTCTTCTTTGTGGCTCCCGGGTTGACTTTGCCCCTTCCTCCAGAAGAATCCTATGCATGCACATGGTAGGGCTTATTCCCTTGATATCTGCAATAGACCAACCAAACACTGATTTGAACTCTTTTAACACCCTAATTAGTTTATCTTCTTCAGTTGGGGTGAGATCAGAAGCTATGATAATTGGAAGAGTTTCAAATTCAGCTAGATATGCATATTTTAGATGTGGTGGAAGTGGTTTAAGTTCAAGTTTTGGTGCCTTCACAGTGGAAGGAATTAGATGTGACATTGATGATTTTAAAGGCTCTACAATAGGTGAAACATTCAAAGGATACAATGCTAATGCTTCCAAGGCAGCTACTTCTTCCATGAGTGCATCTTCTTCATCAAACTCATCTTGAGATTGACTCAAAACAGTTTGTAATGGTTCATTCGATTGTGCCTGCAAGAACTTAGAGAATACAAGTGAATCAAGCACATCAATGGCATAACAATCAAAAGATGAAGAAGGATGCGAAAGAGATTCAAACACTTTGAATTGAACTGTCTCTCCTAACACTGTCATAGTGAGGAGTCCATTTTGCACATCAATGATGGTCTTGGCCGTGGCCATGAAGGGTCTCCCAAGCAATATAGGCAACTCACGATCATGTATAGGAGCTTCTTCCATGTCCAACACTACAAAATCTGCAGGCAAGATTAGTTTATCAACTTGAACCAGAATATCTTCTACTATACCTCTTGGATATTTCACGGATCTGTCTGCAAGTTGTAATGAAATGGTGGTGGCTTTCAAATCTCCCAAACCTAGTTGAAGGTACACTGAATAAGGCATTAAGTTGATGCTAGCACCCAAATCAAGCATCGCCTTCTCTACTTTCTTATCCCCTATGGTGATGTTGATGGAGAAACTTCCTGGATCCTTGAGTTTTGGTGGAAGTTTTCTTTGCAACACTGCACTCACATTCTCAGACACCACTACCTTCTCATGTGGGCCATACTTCCTTTTGTAACTGTTTAACTCCTTGAAGAACTTCCCATATGCTGGCATGTTCCTGATGACATCAAGCAAAGGTAAGTTAACATTCACTTTGCTTAGTATATCAAAAATCTCTTTGAATGACTTATCCTGCTTGCTCTTGGCAAGTCTTCCAGGGAATGGTATTGGTGGAGTGTATGGTTTTTCAGCCTTGTGAAGATTTGGTGCTTCAAGTGAAGAAGTAGCATGGCTTGGTTCTTCATTTGGTTTCTCATTGTCTCCTTGAGTAACACCTACATTCACATGATCATATTCATCAGTAACTTCATTTCCAACTCTATTGTCAATAACCTTACCACTTCTAAGTGTAGTGATTGCTTTGGCTTGCTCTTGGTTCCTTTGGAGTATCACTGGTTGGCTTGGAAACTTTCCAACTTCTCTTTGATTCAAGGCATCTGCAATCTGCCCCAATTGTGTCTCCATTTTGGTTAGGGCTGCTGAATGTTGTTGGAGAGTGCTATTGGTGGACTGTTGGAATTGCAAAGTGTTTTGGGCTAACAATTTAACTGTGTCCTCAAGGGTAGGGGCAGATTTTGGTTGGAAATTTTGGAATTGATTGTTGTTCTTCCATGAAAGGTTGGGATGATCTCTCCAACTTGAGTTATATGTATTGGAATACACATCATTCCTTGGCCTTTGCTTGTAAGAATTCATGAGGTTCACTTGTTCTTGAACATACTCGGGGTAAGCCTCCCTAGATGGACATTGGTGAGTAGGGTGGCTTGGTATGTTGCAAATGGCACACACTTCATTAGTTTTTGGCACCATATTGAGCACGGATTCAAGCTTCCTTTCTAGGTTAGCTACCTGCAACAAAAGCTCATGGTTAGAACTTGTTTCATAAACTCCAACTTTCTTACCCCTCAAGTCTTTGTGTTGAGCATTAGACCCCAACATCTCATAAATGTTATATGACTCTTGAGCATTCTTTTTCTTCAATGCTCCACCTGCTGCATTATCAACAGTTGATTGACAATTTTGGGTTAGTCCATCATAGAAAATTTGCATTTGTAAGTGAAAAGGTAACCCATGGTGTGGACATTGTATCAAGAGGCCTTTAAAACGCTCCCAACACTCATTGAAAGGTTCTCCATCATCTTGCTTGAAGTTGAAGATTTGTCCCCTTAATGTGGCTGTCTTTTGAGTGGAAAAGAACTTCTCCAAGAACTTCTTAGCCACGGCATCCCATGTAGTGAGGGATCCTGGTGTTAGAGTCATCAACCAACTCTTGGCCTTATCTTTCAAGGTGTAAGGAAACACCCTCATCCTCAAGTTGGCTTCACTTACTCCCTGCAAAGGTAAACCACTCACAACATTGTAAAATTCTTTAATATGAGCTAAAGGATCTTCATTAGGTAAGCCATAAAATGAGGGAAACATATGGAAATGTGAAGATTTTAGATCATAGTTTCTAGCTTCGGCGGGCAGCAAGATGCATGAAGGTGAATTTGGTATGATTGGTTGAGCAAAATCCTCCAAAGCTCGAAGCTCATCTTGGTTGACCGCCATCTCTTCTTCTCTTTCCCAATCAAGGTCCTCAGATCCTTTGCTTGTTGAATCAGGTGAATTTGGTTCTTCCTCTTCACGGTTAAGGGATGAACTTGATAGCACAAAGTTGTCTAAAGTGTGGCCCTTTAACCTTTCAATTCTTTGGCCCAACTCATCAAGTTTATTTGACATATACTACCTGAAACAAAGTAACACAAGTGTGAATGAAAGTCCAGAAGCAAACAACAATGAAATGAACAAAAATAAACTTAAAAATGTTTGAAAAGACTCAAGGGACTCAAAACTGCCTAAAAACACTAACTAGGCAGTTTCTGACCTTAAACCCAATTTTGGACGAAAATTAGGTTTGGACTTGACTCAAAATGCTTTAAAACACCAAATAAGACAGATTCTAAGCCTAAGACTTAATAAATTATGGAGGGATTTGTATTTGGACGAAATGCAATTAACTGGACAGGTTATAAAGAAAACAGATTTTCAAGCAAATTGATGTAAACCAATGGATAATAGAATGGCTCAAAAACGTAAAATACAGTTTGAGACACTAAACTACACTCAACGGATGCAAAACTAAACAATAAAAACACTCGAACAAATCAAAGGACTCAAAACAGCCCCAAAACACTCAAAACTGCCCTAAAATCACTTTCTGGGCAGTTTTGAGCACTTTGGTAACTTTGGACGAAATTGAGTAATAGAATGAATCAAAATGCTTAAAAACACAATCTACAACATATTTGGACTAATTAGACACTCTAAGACAATTGGGGATTTGGTTTTGGACGAAAATGAAAACAAAACAACACAAATATGTAAACTAGGCAAACAAGCAATTACAAGGGACTGAAATCAGTCCCCGGCAACGGCGCCATTTTTGTTGATGTATATTTCCTTCCTAATGCTAGAATATATTTAGTATAATGGCACAAGCAAGGGTGTCGAATCCACAGGGACTAATTGGACCTTTGTAATTACTTGTTTTGCTAGAACTCTAAGAAATGAATCAAACTAATCAAACTAATCAAACTAATCAAACTAGGCATAAATAGGCAGAATTGAGATATGAATCGAACTAGTCTAAATAAGTATAAAGAGACAGATTTGTTACTTAATCTTGAAAGCATAAAAACGTGAAATAAACACAAACTAATGAATCAACAACTAATATGTTGGGATAATAACAATGGAAATGAAACTAGGGACTCGATTTCACCATTGCTCAATTAAGTCCATGTTTGTTAAGTTAGTTTATACTCATTCACCTACCTAGTTCTTGAGTTTGTTTCACTTTGATATGATCAACCATATGATGTGTGGATTTAATCAAATATCTCTAATCTTGAACCTAATTGTGATGTGCAACTTTGGTTCATAATCTAGAGTATGTAATTCACAAGAAACATTCACTAAACCAAAGGGAACACTTGGCATGATGTTTGCCAAGCTTTCCCTTCATTCATTCACAATTCCACCAATATTAGACATGATGTGTGTTTTAATCTTGGCTAGATAACTTGTGGTTAACTCAAATGGAGATCAAGCATATAAATCAACTCACAAATTCATAATTATAACAGAGAATGAAGCAAGAACTAGATAGACAAAATGAGCATTCTAACTTAATTGCATGGCAAACTTTGCAAGGTTACATCGAATCCCTAAGGATAGATTAGTTACAATTCATGTTTACAACAGATTTGACATAGAAATATAACACATGAATGAACATAGAATTGATAAGAATGAACCCTTGAAGCAAATCTGATGGTGAAGTCCTTGAAGAGTCCTTGGTGTTCCTTCTCCAAGTATGGTGCGGATGAAGGTAAAATGGTGATGTTTGAATGGTTTCTGTCCTTGGGACAGAAATGGACAGAGAATGGAGCAAGATGGGAGAGTTTCAAGTGTGAAATAAACTGAAATGGAGAGGAAACTTGCGGACTGGTTGAATCATGGAAGTTGCGGACCCTTTTGCATTCAGTTAGACTTGTTTTATGGTAAAGGATCTGACCCCCAACATTCAGATTGGATCTAACATTTGTTTAACTCCAATGGCAGAGAATAAATCAGGTGGAATGATGGGTTTCTGATGTAATGGGCGCATGGCATGGACAAGGTCTGCAAAATGTATTAATGTAATCAAGAAACACATGCTCTTGCTGCCACAAATGAGTGGAACCTGCAAAGGTAACCTAGACCACCAGAAAATGTTTAAACAAACATGGAAATGGGAAGAGAACACACGGTTTGAACAAGGAGATGGGATTTTCTGGAATAATGGTTGAATAACAAAAGGGAAGTGTGAAAACATGTGGATTTCTGAAATGATGGCTGCAAGGAGTGTGGTTTGTTTAATCAAAATGCATGTGAATGATGTTTTGGTGTTAGAGAAATGCAAAATCTGATTTGGACCACATGGAAGTGCACGGCATGGAGTGATTGTGATCATGGTGTCAAAATGGCTGAAATGAATTAAGTGATGGAATGGATGTGGTTTTGGCGCACAAGGTTTTGAACATGCATGTGAATGCATGTTATGGTGTTTGGAAGCACATGGCTGACTTCAATGTTGTTGCCTTATTTAGAATCACTCAATATGGCCAAATTGCATTTCTTAGCACTTCACATCTTTTCTGGAATGTTTTTACTTCAATTGCCTTCCCCTTGATCCAATTTCACCCTTGACTGCACACTAACACCAAATAATGTAAAATGCAACCAGTTTAATCCAAAACAATCACAAAGACGCCAAATAATGAAGATATAAACGTATACAAAATGTGACTTATCAAAAATCTGCAATTTGCCCAATTTGTTTCTCCAATTGCTCCACCCTCTTATCTTGGTTTTGCATGGCTTTGGCTTGATTTTCTTGCCCCTGAGACAAATTCGTTAGTAACTTAAGAAGTGTATCATTGTCTAAAGTGTTACCTGAACTTGTTTGGGCAGATTGTGGAGATGCTTGTGTGGGGACGTATGGCTTGTTGTAAAAGCCCGGGGGTTGTTACCTAAAGCCTCCTTGTTGTGGTGGTTGTTGGGGCTTCCTCCATTTGAAGTTTGGGTGGTCTCTCCAACCTGGATTATAGGTGTTAGAATACGGATCGTTCCTTGGTTGGTTTTGGCCCTGAAATCCAATTGCATTCGCGCTTTCCCATCCACCATTTTCAATGAGTTGTGGGCACTTCTCAGAAGCATGTCCTTGGATAGAACATACCCCGCATACAACTGGTCCTTGCATCCTCATTCCTTCGGCCACCCGAGACACAATGGAAGTAAGATTAGCTAATTAAGAGTGAATATCGGGTGTGGAACTTACCTCATGCACTTGCTGCCGTGGGGGTCCTCTTTGGCCTACTCCTTCGTATTGTTGAGCGTTCAACGCTCGGTTAGCGATCAAGACCTTGGCAGCAATGGGCGTCTTATCCACCAATGCTCCACCCGCCGAAGCATCGAGCATTTGACGTTCAATTGGTTGGAGCCCCTCATAGAAGTATTGCAAAAGTAACTCCTCCTTCATCTGATGCTGTGGACAAGAAGCAACAAGGGATTTAAAACGTTCATAATATGTAGGAAAAGACTCACCTTCATCTTGCTGAATTCCACTTATCCTTTTACGTAAAAGGATGATTCGAGAAGTTGGGAAAAACTTCTCCAAAAATGCCCTCTTCATACTCTCCCATGATGTGACGGTTCCGGGAGCTAATTCATACAACCAATCTTTGGCTTTGTCCATTAAAGAGAATGGAAAAGCCTTCATCTTTGATAGGAGCATATTTAGGCGACTTAGCTAGCTTATTCTTATGCATTTGTGCTATTATTTCTTAGTTAATGTCGCATTACAACTCAATTTCGTGTGTTTGTAGGTCCAATGGGGTAAAGTATCAAGAAAGGGCATTTTGGAGCAATTTTGGACACTATGTGGATAGCTTACATATGGGCCAACATGGATGGACGAATTTGGACTTCAAGAGGCTAGAAATGTGATAAGAAGAGGAAGGAATAAGCTTGGGACAAAGTGGATAAGGTAGGAGCTCAAAAGAGGAAACATTATCCAAAACCTTATCTAACCTTATCCAACATTATCCAAAACATTATCCAAACCTTATCTCATCTTATCTTATCCAAACCTTATCATGTCTTAATCCTAATTGCATGGGGACCTAAATGGATAATTCTAGAACCTATTTCTAGAAGCATCCTATTCTAGAAGGCCCAAATCTGCCACAAAACCTATTCTTTCTAGAAGCCCTAGAAAAGTGGCGCCCCAAACCTTTCTAGAAGGCTTGGGCTTGCCTTGCAAGCCAAGCAACCCTCTCCCCTAAACCTGCCGCACCTCCCTAGGCCCAATCCCTTTGGGATTCTGATTTCCAAGGCCTAATCCTTGTGGATTTGGGTATACAATTCCTTTTATAAAACTATGTGGGCCAAAAACCCCTCTATTAAGTGGATTTAACTTACTTGTGCCAAACCCTAGGGCCCTAATCCATAAAATCTGCTAAGTGTAACCCTAATCTAATTAACCCTAGGACTATATAAACATATTTTCAGCCACAAATTCGTACCACACCCTATGCTGGACAGAAAACCCTTGTGCCGCACCTCCATTCTCTATTCTTGACCTCCATACACCTCCCTACACATTCATACACCTCTGCCGCACCTTCCCCACCATAATCAACCACCCTCCATCCCTCTAAACAAGGAAACACCATCCAAAACCACCAATTCAGCACTCACACTTTGTGCCGCAGCAAGGAGGAGGAAGAGGAGCCAATCTGTGCATCGAATCCATCTTGGAATTGCTGAGCATTTAGGTGTAATCTTTCTTATGATTTCAATGTTTAAATTCAATACTTTTTGTTGTGCAAGCATGAGGAACTAATCCCCCCTTTGGCTAGGGGGGAATTTCGAAACCATGGTTGTATTTGCATGATGATTTGATTACTTTCAGTTGTGATCTCATGAATGATGAATTCAATTTGCTTATCTATTTTAATTAAAACTTGCGTATGTATATGAATTGAGAGTGCACGCTTGATTTGCATGCATAAACATGATGCTAGGGTATGAGGGAACTTCACCTAATCGTTGGGAACTTATATTCATGAGTAGTTAAGATTGTTGGTCACAATTATGATAAGTGAATTCTTGGCATAAGTATCATGCGCTTTCATAGTTACGAATGCCTCGTCAACACCTATGATTTCCATAGAATCTAATGATCTTTAATTGTCTTTCTTTTATGCTCTTTCATATAGAAAACTTTTAAGGAATAATTTGATTGCAATGCGCCAATTCCATTCAATTCAATGACCTAAGGGAAATCTGAGAGTTAATTTAAGTGTACCTAATTAACTTGGGGTGTTGAGGTTCTGAATTCATTGATTAAGCAACTGGAAATTGTAATATGTGCAAGTATGCCATGTGTGGAGAAAAACCTCCTAGCCATCTCACCATCCACTTAATTCCATCAAATTCGTCCAAATCTGCCTAGTATACATATTTGTTTTGTTTTGTTTATTTTCGTCCAAAACCAATTCCCCAATTGTCTTAGAGTGTCTAATTGGTCCAAATATGTTTTAGATTGTGTTTTTAAGAGTTTTGAGTCAAGTTAGAACCAATTTTCGTCCAAGTTTGTGTTTAGGCTCAAAACTGCCCAGATTGTGTTTTTAAGGCAGTTTTGAGTGTTTTTAGCCTATTTTGAGTCTTGTGAACGTAGTTGAGTCTTTTTACGTGAGTTTAAGTGTTTGAAAGGTTAATTTTAGTTATTTGAGTCAGTTTAGAGTGTTTAGCAAGCCCTCCTAATCCCCGGTGTAAGAACGATCCCTACTTATTTATATGCTACAATTGTCAAAAGAGGGTTAATTTGTGTGTTAAGTTAATTTTCGCATCAATCTTCAAAATACTTTCGTCGACGTTGACGGGAGTCATGCTTGAACACACCACCTCGAATTCCTTCAAATGCTTGTTCGGATCCTCCATGGACAACCCATGGTATTTCGGAATGTGGTGAAGCAAACTTGACTTCAACTCGAACTCCTCGGTCTTACCTTCGGCCGGCGGGGGATATTGGATACACAAGGGTGCGGCATTATCCAATCCCGAAGCAGAAAGATCCTTGAGTGTCCGGTTGTCCACGGCCATGCCTTGTGGTTCTTCAAAAATCTCTGCCGTGGGCTCTTCAAAACTCCCTGTCGTGGCCTCTTCTTCCTCTTCTAGGCCTTGTTCTTCAAGGTCAGGCTCCGGGCTTTGTGGATTTGTTTCATGTTGCTTCCTCTTTCGTCTCAAAGTCCTCTCAAAATCGCTGTCAAAGTCCAAGATATGCTCACGAATCGGTCGAGAACTCCGAGTCATACACTAGTACCTAAAACAAGGAAAACAAAACTAGGTCAGAAACTTTAACAAAATTAACAAACAGAAAATAACAATCCAAGGGATTAGCAAAGTTGCTAATCCCCGGCAACGGCGCCAAAAATTTGATGCGAACTAAATAAGCACACAAATTAAAACCCTCTTGTGACAATTGTAGTATATGTATAAGTAGGGATCGTTCTAAATCGGGGATTAGGAGGGATTACTAAATCACTTGGAAACTGACTCAAAAACGTAAAACAAAGGTTAAAACACTAAACTCGACTCAAAGAATGCAAAACTAAACACTTAAAACACTAAAACAAACCAAAAGACTCAAAACAGCACCAAAACACTCAAAACTGCCTTAAAAACACATTCTGGGCAGTTTTGAGCACTTTGACTACTTTGGACGAATTTGGGTAATAAAATGAATCAAAACACTTAGAAACACAAACTAAGACACTTTCTAACTAAATTGGACACTAAAGTAAAGGGGGATTGAGTTTTTGACGAAATTAAGTAACATGCACAGATTGTAATTAAGGGCAGAATGTAAATATGAATTTGATGAAAATATGGATGAAATGCTAACTAGAAGGTTCTTCTCCACACATGTTACACTTGCATACAAGATGATTTTCAGTTGGTCTTTCGATGAATTATGAAACTCAACACCCCGGGTTAATTAGGCCCGCTTTAATTAACCGTCAAGTTCTCCTTAAGTTAATGAATTGGATGGGACAGCACATACGCAATTCAAAACATTCTCCAAAAGTCCTTTACGTGAAAAGCACAATAAAGATACAATCAAAGATCATTAAGCAACATGAAAACTATAAGTGTTGACGAGGCATTCTTTACTATGATGAGCATGAAACTAGTGCCAAGAATTCATTTAACGCGATTGTTTATAAGCAACCTCCACTACTTGTGAATATAAGTTCATAACTATTAGGTGAAACTCACTTATATTCTAGCGTCATATTCATGCATGAAAATTAAGCGTGCACTCTCAATAAACATTCACAAATAAGTTATCAATCAAGCAGTTAAACAAATTGAATCCACAATTCATGAAATTCCAACAAAAGGTAATCAATTCATATTGCAAGCATAAACATGGTTTCGAATCACCCCTAGCTAACTAGGGATTTAGCCTCTCATGTTCACAGAAAGAGAAACAAAATTACAATTAAACATAAAGAACAAAAGATTGATTACACCTAAAACACAAAAGGAATCCTCTTGAATTTCTGCACGTTTCAAGCCCTCTTTCTCCTTTCTTCTTGCTGCGGCAGAGAGGTTGTATGGATGATTTGGATGTTTTTCTGGTTTGGGAATGGGTTTAGGGAAGTGTGGTGGTGCGGCAAGGTGGTAGGAAGGTGTATAAAGGTGTGGAAGGTGGCTGGAAGGGTGGAGATGGCTGCGGCAAGGTGGTAGGAAGGTGGGTAATGGCTGGAATGGAGGGGGAAGGTTGCGGATTGAATGGAGAGAATGGGATGGTGGCTGCGGCTTAGGGTGAATTAGGGTGAATGATGAAGAGTGACGGCTTAGGGAGAGAATTGAGTGAATGGCTGAATGATATCAATGAGAGAATAGGCTCTAGGGTGGAATAATAGGTGCGGCTGAGATGGAATGGTGAATGATGATGAATGGCTGAAAAGAATCAACAAAAACCCCCCCTAGGGTGTGGCTAAATGGTAGATTACCTAGGGTTTTCAGAAATTACCACCCTAATTTATTTTGGTTAATTAAAATTAAGTTAAAAGCTTCTAGAATTAGGAAAATAAAATCAGAAATTAAAAGGGATGGCTGCAAGGTGCGGCTAGGGTTAGGTTAGGAGGGGGAAATAGGGTTTAATTACCTAACCTTGGACAAAACTACCCCCCCCCCTTGCATGGCAAGGGAAGGGAATTAGGGGAAAGGCACGGCAAGGAGGTTTAAGGGAGCTAGGGCCTTTGTTTTGTGTCCTAAAGTGCCTACAAGGCCTTCAAAGTGGCTAGAAAATACGGACGTTTAAGATTAGGAAAGGTTACCAAAACGGGAAACCTAGGGTTAACTTTCCTACTTCAAGTAGGAATCCTTGTGTGAGTAGGAATCCTCATTTTGGTAGGAATTCATCGTTGGAGTAGGAATTCATCGTTTCCTCAAGTCTTCAACTCATTCATTCCTCTTTCGCTCCAAAAGACTCCAATTTGCATCTTCTTGCACACTTTGGACTTATAATCTGAAAATACACAAAAGTGGCTTTAAACACTAAAATAACTAAGTAAACACAACATAAATGCACGAGAACAAGCTAATTAAGTCGCATGAATATGCTCCTATCAGCCGCAGCAAGGAAGAGGAAGAGGAGCCAATCTGTGCATCGAATCCATCTTGGAATTGCTGAACGTTTAGGTGTAATCTTTCCTATGATTTCAATGTTTAAATTCAATAATCTTTGTTTTGCAAGCATGAGGAACTAGTCCCTTTTTGGCTAGGGGGAATTTCGAAACCATGGCTATATTTGCATGATGATTTGATTACGTTCAGTTGTGATTTCATGAATGATGAATTCAATTTACTTATCTGTTTTAATTAAAACTTGTTTATGTATATGAATTGAGAGTGCACACTTAATTTGCATGCATAAATCTGATGCTAGGGTATAAGGAAACTTCACCTAATCGTTGGGAACTTATATTCACGAGTAGTTAAGATTGTTGGTCACAATTATGTTAAGTAAATTCTTGGCATAAGTATCATGCGCTTTCATAGTTACGAATGCCTCGTCAACACCTATGATCTCCATAGAACCTAATGATCTTTGATTGTTTTTCTATTATACGCTTTCATATAGAGAACTTTTAAGGAATAATTTGATTGCAATGCGCTAATTCCATTCAATTCGATAACCTAAGGGAAATCTGAGAGATAATTTAAGCGTACCTAATTAACTTGGGGTGTTGAGGTTCATAATTCATTGAATAAGCAACTGAAGATTTTGTTGTATGCAAGTATGCCATGTGTGGAGAAAAACCTCCTAGCCATCTCACCATTGATAGGAGCATATTTAGGCGACTTACTTAGCTTGTTTTCGTGCATTTATGTTGTTAATTCATAGTTGTTTTAGTAGTTTAAGCTATTTTCGTTTGTTTTTAGGTCCTAATGGCAAAGGGAGCAAGAAAGTGCATTTTGAGGCTATTTGGAGCATTTTTGGGCATGGATTGGATAGCTTAACCATGGAGCAAAGAGGATGGACGAAATTGAAGACAAGAAGAGCTAGGAAAGGCTACAAATCTGGTGGAAGAAGTTCTACTCCAATGAAGATAAGGAAGAAGCAAGAAACAAGGAACCTTATCCTATCCTATCTCTAACATTATCCTATTCTATCCTATCCAAATCAGGTGGGGACTTAAACCTAGCTAATTAGGGGGAATCAATTACACATTTAAACACCTATTTCAGTTTCTAGAAGACTTATCCACTCAATTGCCGCAAGAACTCCATTCCTTGTAGGTTTAGGAATCACAATCTTTTTCCTACTCTTATATCACATGTCCTAGGCCCTTTAGGTTTAGGAATCTGCCCTAAACCGTCCCTTCTAGAAACCTTATCTCAGCCCTATACACATGCCGCACCAAAAACCTTCTAGAATCCCTAAATCCTAGCCGAACTCCCTATTCCAATTCCCATCTGATTTCTGCCTTGAATTAACCCTTTTTCAATGGGATTGTGCAATCCTTTTCCTTCACTAAATGTGCCAAACTAGCCTATATAAACAGCCTTGCCGTGCCATTTAATCACCACCACCCTTCACACAACAATCATTCATTCATAAACACAACCATCCTTTGACGTGACCTTACAACCACCCATCCATCATTCCCCTACTTCCACACCTCCATCCCAACCTCCATACACCACCATCAACCCTTGCCGCACCACCATACATACCTAAATCCATCCAAGACCCAGAAAATCATCCACAAACCCACCATAGACATTGTGCCGTGACTTAGCAAAGAAGAGGAGAAGGAAGACCAAACCTTGGGCGTTTGTGCATTCGAGTTGGAGTGTTGGACGTTTCTAGGTGTAATCTATCTTTATTTTCAATGTTTAATTCTATATTGCTTTGTTTTGTTGTTAAGTCACATTTTGTATACATTTATATCTTCATTATTTGGCGTCTTTGTGATTGTTTTGGATTAAACTAGTTGCATTTTACCTTATTTGGTGTTAGTGTGCAGCCAAGGGTGAAATTGGATCAATGGGAAGGCAATTGAAGTAAAAACATTCCAGAAAAGATGTGAAGTGTTAAGAAATGCAATTCGGCCATATTGGGTGATTCTAAACAAGGCAAAATCATTGAAGTCACCTATGTGGTTCCAACATCAAAACATGCATTCACATGCATGTCACAACCTTGGCCGTGTGTTCCACTACTTGTCCATTTACCTTTTGCGCCAAAAACACCCATTTCCATCACTTAATTCATTCAGTCATTTTGACACCAACAATCACAACCTAGCCGTGTGTTCCCATATCATCGCATCAGATTATGCACTTCCAACATCAAAACATGCATTCACATGCATGTTCACACCTTCACATGCATGATCCACATCCATTCCGTGCATTCCATTACATTTCTGCACTTCATCTTTGCAGAAATACACATGCACTTCAATTAAATAAAACCCATGCTTGCACCTTTCCCTTTTGTTATTCACCCATTATTCCAGAAAATCACTCATTCTTTGTCCATGCCGTGGGATCCCTTCTCCTTTCCAAATTTGTACAAAGCATTTTCTGGTGGTCAAATTCACCTTTGCAGGTTCCACTCACTTGTGGCAGCAAGGGCACATGCTTCTTTGAATAAATTTACACTTCCTTGCAGACCTTGTCCATGCCAGGCGTCCACTACCTCAGAAACCCATCATTCCATCACTTATGCTCTGCCATCTGAGTTAAACAAATGCAAGATCCAATCTGATTGTTGGAGACACATTCTTTTCCATAAAACAAGTCTCATTTGACACTACAAGGGGGTTCCGCATGTTCTTCTTCATTTAAGTCCATTACACACACTAAAACCTCTCCCATTTCACTCCATTCTCTGTCCATTTCTGTCCCAAGGTCAGAAACCATTCAAACATCACCATTCTACCTTCATCCGCACCACATTTGGAGAAGCAACACCAAGGCACTCCTCAAGGACTTCAACATCAGATTTGCTTCAAGGGTTTCTCCTTCTTAATCTTATGTTCACTCATGTTATTTATTTTTATGCCAAATCTTTTGTAGACATGAATTGTAACTAAGCTTCCTCTAGGAATTCGATGTAACCTTGCAAAGTTTGCCATGTAATTAAGTTAGAATGCTCAGTTTGTCCATCTATTTCTTGTTTCATTCTCTGATTTAATGGTGACTTAGTGTGTTGATTTTAATGTTTGATCATCATTTGAATTAATCACAAAGTTGTGTAGCCAAGATTAGAACACACATCATGCATAATCTTGGTAGATATGTGAATGAATGAAGGGAATGTTTAGCACACATCCTGCCGAGTTAATCCCTTTAGTTTTATGAAAGTTTCTTGTGCATTACATACTCTTGATTATGAACCAAAGTTGCACATCACAATTAGGTTCATGATTAGAGACATTTGATCAAATCCACACATCATATGGTTGATCATGTCCAAGTGAAACAAACTCAAGAAATAGGTAGATGAATGAGTACAAACTAACTTAACAAACATGGACTTAGTTGAGCAATGGTGAAATCGAATCCCTAGCTTCATTTCCATTGATACTATCCCATTATATTAGTTGTTGATTCATTGATTTGTGTTTACTTCATTTTCTTATGCTTTCAAGTTACAACAACAAATCTGCCTATTTTGATTAGTTTGATTCATTTCTTAATATGCCTAGTTTGATTAGTTTGATTCATTTCTTAGAGTTCTAGCAAAACAAGTAATTACATAGGTCCAATTAGTCCCTGTGGATTCGACACCCTTGCTTGTGCCATTATACTAAATATATTCAAGCATTAGGAAGGAAATATACATCAACAAAAATGGCGCCGTTGCCGGGGACTGATTTCAGTCCCTTGTAATTGCTTGTTTGCTTGTTTGCTTGTTTGCTATTTTGATTAGTGTCAAGGTTCATAACTTGTCAAATTGATAACTGGAAGTTGATTTAAGTTGCATACATTTCATGTGTGGAAAAGAATCCCTTAGCCATTCTATTATCCATTGGTTTACATCAATTTGCTTGACAATCTGTTTTCTTTATAATCTGTCCATTTAATTGCATTTCGTCCAAATACAAATCCCTCCATATTTTGTTAAGTCTTAGGCTTAGAATCTGTCTTATCTTGTGTTTTGAAGCATTTTGAGTCAAGTCCAAACCTAATTTTCGTCCAAAGTTGAGTTTAGTGTCAAAACTGCCCAGTTTGTGTTTTTCGGCAGTTTTGAGAGTTTTTAGCTTGTTTTGAGTCCTGTGAATCTGTTTTGAGTCCCTTGAGTCTTTTCAAACGTTTTTAAGTTTATTTTTGTTCTTTTCATTGTTGTTTGCTTCTTGATTTTCATTCACACTTGTGTTACTTTGTTTCAGGTAGTATATGTCAAATAAACTTGTTGAGTTAGGCCAAAGAATTGAAAGGTTAAAGGGCCACACTTTGGACAACTTTGTGCCATCAAGTTCATCCATTAGCCGTGAGGAAGAGGAAAGGATTTCACCTAGTTCAACAAGTAAAGGATCTGAGCAATTTAATTGGGAAAGAGAGGAAGAGATGGCGGGCAACCAAGATGAACTTAGAGCTTTGGAAGACTTTGCTCAACCAATCATACCAAATTCACCTTCATGCATCTTGCTGCCCACAGAAGCTAGAAACTATGATCTCAAATCCTCACATTTCCATATGTTTCCTTCATTTTATGGCTTACCTAATGAAGACCCTTTAGCTCATATTAAAGAATTTTACAATGTTGTGAGTGGTTTACCTTTGCAGGGAGTGAGTGAAGCAAATTTGAGGATGAGAGTGTTTCCTTACACCTTGAAAGATAAGGCCAAGAGTTGGTTGATGACTTTAACACCAGGTTCCCTCACCACATGGGATGCCGTGGCTAAGAAGTTCTTGGAGAAGTTCTTTTCCACTCAAAAGACAGCCACATTAAGGGGACAAATCTTCAACTTCAAACAAGATGATGGTGAACCTTTCAATGAGTGTTGGGAGCGTTTTAAGGGCCTCTTGTTGTAATGTCCACATCATGGGTTACCTTTTCACTTACAAATGCAAATTTTCTATGATGGACTAACCCAAAATTGTCAATCAACTGTTGATAATGCAGCAGGTGGAAGCATTGAAGAAAAAGAATGCTCAAAGTCATATAACATTTATGAGATGTTGGGGTTAATGCTCAACACAAAGATTTAAGGGGTAAGAAAGTTGGAGTCTATGAAACAAGTTCTAACCATGAGCTTTTGTTGCAGGTAGCTAACCTAGAAAGGAAGCTTGAATCCGTGCTCAATATGGTGCCAAAAACTAATGAAGTGTGTGTCATTTGCAACATACCAAGCCATCCTACTCACCAATGTCCATCTAGGGAGGCTTACCCCGAGTATGTTCAAGAACAAGTGAACCTCATGAATTCTTACAATCAAAGGCCAAGGAATGATGTGTATTCCAATACATATAACTCAAGTTGGAGAGATCATCCCAACCTTTCATGGAAGAACAACAATCAATTCCAAAATTTCCAACCAAAACCTGCCCCTACCCTTGAGGACACGGTTAAATTGTTAGCCCAAAACACCTTGCAATTCCAACATTCCACCAATAGCACTCTCCAACAACATTCAGCAGCCCTAACCAAAATGGAAACACAATTGGGGCAGATTGCAGATGCTTTGAACCAAAGAGAAGTTGGAAAGTTTCCAAGCCAACCTGTGATACTCCAAAGGAACCAAGAGCAAGCCAAAGCAATCACTACACTTAGAAGTGGTAAGGTTATTGATAATAGAGTTGGCAATGAAGTTACTGATGAATATGATCATGTGAATGCAGGTGTTACTCAAGGAGACAATGAGAAACCAAATGAGGAACCAAGCCATGCTACTTCCTCATTTGAAGCACCAAATCTTCACAAGGCTGAGAAACCATACACTCCACCAATACCATTCCCTGGAAGACTTGCCAAGAGCAAGCAGGATAAGTCATTCAAAGAAATTTTTGATATACTAAGCAAAGTGAATGTTAACTTACCTTTGCTTGATGTCATTAGGAACATGCCAGCATATGGGAAGTTCTTCAAGGAGTTAAACAGCTACAAAAGGAAGTATGGCCCACATGAGAAGGTAGTGGTGTCTGAGAATGTGAGTGCAGTTTTGCAAAGAAAACTTCCACCAAAGCTCAAGGATCCAGGAAGTTTCTCTATCAACATCACCATAGGGGACAAGAAAGTAGAGAAGGCAATGCTTGATTTGGGTGCTAGCATCAACTTAATGCCTTATTCAGTGTACCTTCAACTAGGTTTGGGAGATTTGAAAGCCACCACCATTTCATTACAACTTGCAGACAGATCTGTGAAATATCCAAGAGGTATAGTACAAGATATTCTAGTTCAAGTTGATAAACTAATCTTGCCTGCAGATTTTGTAGTGTTGGACATGGAAGAAGCTCCTATACATGATCGAGAGTTGCCTATATTGCTTGGGAGACCTTTCATGGCCACGGCCAAGACCATCATTGATGTGCAAAATGGACTCCTCACTATGACAGTGTTAGGAGAGACAGTTCAATTCAAAGTGTTTGACTCTCTTTCTCATCCTTCTTCATCCCTTGATTGTTATGCCATTGATGTGCTTGATTCACTTGTATTCTCTAAGTTCTTGCAGGCACAATCGAATGAACCATTACAAACTGTTTTGAGTCAATCTCAAGATGAGTTTGATGAAGAAGATGCACTCATGGAAGAAGTAGCTGCCTTGGATGCATTGGCATTGTATCCTTTGAATGTTTCACCTCTTTTAGAGCCTGTAGAATCATCAATGTCACATCTAACTCCTTCCACTGTTAAGGCACCAAAACTTGAACTTAAACCACTTCCACCACATCTAAAATATGCATATCTAGCTGAATTTGAAACTCTTCCAATTATCATAGCTTCTAATCTCACCCCAATTGAAGAAGATAAACTAATTAGGGTGTTAAAAGAGTTCAAATCAGTTTTGTTGGTCTATTGCAGATATCAAGGGAATAAGCCCTACCATGTGCATGCATAGGATTCTTTTGGAGGAAGGGGCAAAGTCAACCCGTGAACCACAAAGAAGGCTCAACCCACACATGAAGGAAGTGGTTAGGAATGAAGTGTTGAAATTGTTAGATGTGGGGATCATATATCCCATTTCTGATAGCAAATGGGTGAGTGCTATTCAGGTGGTGCCTAAGAAGGTGGGAATCACTGTGATGAGGAATGAAAACAATGAGCTGGTGCCCACAAAGCCCACTGCTAGTTGGCGTGTTTGCACCGATTACAGGAAGTTGAATTCTAGCACTAGAAAAGATTATTTTCCTATGCCTTTCATAGATCAAATGCTTGAGAGATTGGCAGGTTACTCACATTATTGTTTTCTGGATGGTTACTCAGGTTACAATCAAATTGCAATCGCTCCGGAGGATCAAGAGAAAACAACCTTTACTTGCCCCTTTGGCACATTTGCATATAGGAGAATGCCTTTTGGACTTTGCAACGCTCCAGCAACATTCCAACGATGCATGCTGGCCATCTTTTCTGACATGGTAGAAAGGTTCATTGAGGTATTTATGGATGACTTCTCAGTGTTTGGTTCCTCTTTTGATGAATGTCTTAACCATCTATCGTTAGTACTTCAAAGATGTCAGGAAACAAATTTGGTTCTCAATTGGGAAAAGTGCCAATTTATGGTGAAACAAGGAATTGTGTTGGGGCATGTGATCTCTAGCAAAGGAATGGAGGTAGACAAAGCCAAAATTGACGTCATCACCAATATGGTAGCCCCCACCACTGTGAAGGGAGTAAGAAGTTTTTTGGGCCATGCGGGCTTTTATCGTCGTTTCATTAAGAACTTTTCAATGATCACTCGTCCATTATGCAATCTGTTAGCTAAAGATGTTGTATTTCATTTTGATAAGGCTTGTATGAATGCATTCAATACTTTGAAAAATGAACTAACCTCGGCCCCTATTATTATGGCACCAGATTGGTCGTTACCTTTTGAATTAATGTGTGATGCCTCTGACTATGCTGTTGGTGCAGTTTTAGGGCAAAGGGTGAACAAACTTCCACATGTGATCTACTATGCAAGCCAGACTCTGCATGATGCTCAACTTAACTATTCCACAACTGAAAAGGAGTTGCTTGCTGTTGTTTTTGCCTTAGAAAAGTTTAGGTCATATCTTGTGGGATCTAAAGTTATTGTGTTTTCTGATCATGCAGCCCTTAGGTACTTGATGACAAAGAAAGATGATAAACCACGCTTGATTAGATGGATACTGATGCAAACTAAGTAAGCACACAAATTAAAACCCTCTTGTGACAATTGTAGTATATAAATAAGTAGGGATCGTTCTTAACCGGGGATTAGGAGGGATTGCAAAATCACTTGGAAACTGACTCAAAAACGTAAAATAAAGTTTGAAACACTAAACTAGACTCAAAGAATGCAAAACACTTATAAACACAAATTAATACACTTTTTAACTAAAATAGACACTAAGGTAAAGGGGGATTGTGGTTTTGACGAAATTAAATTAAATGCATAGATTGTAAATTTAAGGCAGAATGTAAATATGAATGTGATGAAAATATGGATGAATGCTAGCTAGAAGGTTCTTCTCCACACATGTCACACTTGCATACACTTTGATTTTCAGTTGGTCTTTCGATAAATTATGAAACTCAACGCCCCAAATTAACCGTGAATTGCACTAATTAACCCTCAGTTTTTCCACAAGTTATTAAGTTGGATGATTGCATACGACAACCCAAAACATTCCCTACAAGTTCCCTACATGAATTGCATAATAGAGATACAAGCAAGAATCATTAAGTTCTATGAAAAACATAAGCATTGACGAAGCATTCGTTACTATGAATTGCATGAAACTTATGCTAAGAATTCATTCAACGCGATCGTTTTCAAGCGACCTTCACTACTTGTGATTATAAGATTGTAACTATTAGGTGAAACTCCCTCATAATCTAGCATCATATTCATGCATGAAAACTAAGTGTGCACTCTCAATCAACATACACAAATAAGTTATCAATCAAATAGATGAACGAATTGCATCCACAACTTATGAAATTCCAACCGAAAGTAATCAATTCATATTGCAAGCATAAACATGGTTTCGAATCACCCCCTAGCTAACTAGGGGGATTTAGCCTCTCATGTTCACAACAAGAAAAATAAAATAAACTAGTACCTAAAACAAGAAACAAAACAAGATTAAGAATTTGGAATAAAATAAAAACAAAAGAAAATAAAACAATCCAAGAGATTAGCAAAGTTGCTAATCCCCGGCAACGGCGCCAAAATTTGATGCGAGGATTATGCGCACACAAATTAAACCCTCTTTTTGTCAATTGTAGTGAAGTGTATAAGCAGGGATCGTTCTGGACCGGGGATTAGGAGGGATTGTTAATCACTTGGATTTGACTCAAAAACGTAAAAACAAGATAAAACACTAAACTAGACTCAAAGAATGTGAAACTAAACGTTAAAACACTAAGACAAACCAAAAGACTCAAAATGCTTTAAAAACACAAACTAAATTGAACAATAAAGTAAAGGGGGATTGGATTTGGACGACTTTAAACTAAAATGGAAACTTGGAAATAAAACAAATTGTAAATATGGATTTGACGGAAATGAATGGATGGGAAGCTAGCTAAGGGGTTCATCTCTATACATGTTATACTTGCATACAAAACGATTTCTAATTGCTTTTCAATAAACCATGAATTCTCAACGCCCCGGGTTAATTAGGTCCGCTTAAATTAACCGTCAAGTTTTCCTTAAGTTAATGAATTGGATGATTGCATACGACAATCCAAAGCATTCCTCACAAGTTCCCTACATGAATTGCATAATAGAGATACAAGCAAGAATCATTAAGCAACATGAAAACTATAAGTGTTGACGAGGCATTCGTTACTATGATTGCATGAAACTTATGCCAAGAATTTGTTTAACGCGATTGTTTATAAGCAACCTCCACTACTTGTGAATATAAGTTCATAACTATTACGTGAAACTCACTTATATTCTAGCGTCATATTCATGCATGAAAATTAAGCGTTCATTCTTAATAAACATACATAAATAGGATATCAATCAAATAGTTAAACAAATTGAATTCACAACTTATGAAACGTAATTAAAAGTAATCAAATCATATTGCAAGCATAAACATATATTTCGAATCACCCCCTAGCTAAGGGGGGTTTAGTTCCTCATACTTACAAAACAAAGAGAATTGAAATTAAACATTGAAATCAAAGAAACACCTAAACATTCCAACAACTCAAACTTGAATTGTATGAACGTTTAGGCCCTCTTATCTTCCTCTTCGTTGTGGCACAAGGTCTAAGGAGATGTTTAGGGCTTTAAGTGTATGTGGAATGGAGTGGGGAATGGTTGGAGAGGGATGGAAATGGAAGAGGATAGATAGAAGATAGAAAGAAACCCACGGCAAGGATTTGGGAAATGGTATGTTTATGGTGTGTTGTGTATGAGATGAGGAATGAAAATGAGATGCTTTGGTGAATGGAATGCAAGGGTATTTATAGGAGGAGTGGAGATGTGAATGGCTGTTTGTTTAAGGTGTTTGTGGCTGCAATGATGAAGAGTTAGAGCTGGAAATGAATGGGCAAGCTGGAAAGGTAGTTGAATTGCACGGCACAAGTGTGAATGCATGCTGTTTTGTATGTGAATGCATGCTGGAATTGTATAAGGAAGCTGGAAAGGTAATGGGATTGCACGACAATGAGTGGTTGTTGGTGTGTGAATGCATGTGTTGAATGATTAAAGTGCAAAGTGGGTGAATATGTAGCTGAAAATGCATGTGAATGCATGCTAGAATTGGATTGGGATACACGGCAATGACTTATTGTTTGTGTAAATGTGTGTGAATGCATGTGTGTTAGGTGGAATGTAGGGGGAATAATGATGAAATGGGAAGTGGAAAGGGTATGAAATGCATGGCAAAAAGGGGTTAATGGTGCTGGAATTGTTGATGTGCACGGCAAAAGGGTGAAGTGGATGTGATATGGGCGTGCATGTGTGTAAATGTGATGAAAATGCATGTGATGCATGGCAAAGGGCTTTGTTTATGTGTTGGCATGGGAATTTCTGGTTCTAAGGCTTTGTTTGATTGGGCTAGGCCCTTTGTTTTATGTTCTAAAGTACACACAAAGCTTCAATTTTGTCCAACACTTTGGCTCCAAGCATAAGCTATCCATTCTTGGCCCAAAAATGCTCCAAAAGGCTCCAAAATGCACTTCTTTGCTCCTTTAGCCCTTAGAACCTGAAATCATACGAAAATGACTTAAAACACTTAAAGAACTAAGAAACAACAACATAAATGCACGAAAACAAGCTAAGTAAGTCGCCTAAATATGCTCCTATCAGATTCCCCCACACTTAACTTTTGCTAGTCCTCGAGCAAAACAGAATAAAAACAAATAAACAAAACGACACTAAACACGTAAAACACAACCTAAACCTTCCAACAACCGTCTTAGGGATTTCCAATGCACATGACATGTTAAAAATCATCATTCCCACAGATTTTAGTCATCTTCACACTTAAGTACATTCTTAATCAGAGTCACCACATACTATTTCATAATTAAGCATTTAAAACCATATTTTGAATGTAGTAACATGCCTTAGAGAATTTGCTCAATTCCTCACAAGATATGCACTCAATTTCACTCAGATCTTCTGACTACACACCCTACACTAAGTATATGTGAGAAGATTGATGTAAACATGAAAACGAACACTCACATATATGTATCACAAAGAATTGGTTTTGACTCAAAAGACTCACAACACAAAACACTCAAAAATACTCAAACTAGACCCTAGGACTCAATTTGGACGAAAATAGAATTGGTTTTGACTCAAAAGACTCAAAAACACACTTTAGGACAGATTTGACACAACTAAATAAAGAGGATTGGGTTTTTGACGAATTTAAGATAACAACAAGTGACTAAAAGACTTAAATAAGGTTTGGACGAATTTGGGGATGTGGATGGGTGATTAGCTAGCTAGAGGGTCCTTCTCCACACATGACACACTTGCATACAAATTGATTTCCAGTTGCTTTTCGATAACCCATGAACCTCAACACCCCAGATTAACCGTGACATCACTAATTAACCCTCAGATTTTCCTTAAGTTATTGGATTGGATGATATCATATGACAACCCAAAGCATTCTTCAAAAGTCCCCTACATGACATCATAATAGAGATACAATCAAAGATCATTACGTTCTATGAAAATCATAAGTATTGAGAAAGCACTTGTAACTATGACAGCATGATACTCATGCTAGGAATTTACTTAACATGATTGTGAAAACAACCTTAACTACTTGTGAATATAAGTTTGTAACGATTATGTGAAACTCCCCTAGCCCCAAATTCATGCATGCAAACTAAGTGTGCACCTTTAGTCAACAAACAAGAATAAGTTATCCATCAAACGGTTAAGTAAATTGCATTCACAATTTATGAAATCACAACTGGAATTAATCAATTCATATTGCAAATATAATCATGGTTTCAAAGTCTCCCCTAGCTAAAACAAAATTAGTTCCTCATGTTTACAACAAAACAAAGAGAATATAAATTAAACATTGAAAACAAAGATTGAATACACCTAGAAACACTCCAGGTGGCTCTTCCTTCCTTCCTTGCTGCCAACAATGGGGATTTGTGTGAATTTAGGCTCTTGAGGTGTGGTGTGAATTTGTGGTAGAGGGTGGTGGTTTTTGAGTGTTGTGGCATCATGTATTTATAGGGTGAAGGGAAGGCACGAATTTGGGCTGGAAAGGAGAGGAATTGGGACTCCAAATCACCAACGAACAAGGATACTTTCAATCAGATTTCAAGGAGGACAAGGAATGGTCCTTGTGGTAGATTCTAGAACTTCTAGAAGGGTTACATGTGGCATAAACTTAAAGCACGAAAATAGGTCTTCTAGAACTTGATATTTAGGTGATTTAATGTGAAAAGGAGTCCTCTTTGAAGTTGGAATTAAGGTAGGAAAAGATTAGGATAGGATAAGATAAGATAAGGTTGGATAAGGTTTGGATAATGATAGGAGCATATTCATGCGACTTAATTAGCTTGTTCTCGTGCATTTATGTTGTGTTTACTTAGTTATTTTAGTGTTTAAGGCCACTTTTGTGTATTTTCAGATTATAAGGCCAAAGTGTGCAAGAAGATGCAAATTGGAGTCTTTTGGAGCGAAAGAGGAATGAATGAGTTGAAGACTTGAAGAAACGATGAATTCCTACTCCAACGATGAATTCCTACCAAAACGAGGAATCCTACTCAAACAAGGATTCCTACTTGAAGTAGGAAAGTTAACCCTAAATTTCCCGTTTTGGTAACCTTTTGATGTGAGAATTACTTGACACACAAATTAAACCCTCTTTTTGTCAATTGTAGTATAAGTATAAGTGAGGGATCGTTCTGGACCGGGGATTAGGAGGGATTGCTAAAACCTTGGAAACTGACTCAAAAACGTAAAAACAAGATAAAACACTAAACTAGACTCAAAGAATGTGAAACTAAACGTTAAAACACTAAGACAAACCAAAAGACTCAAAATGCTTTAAAAACACAAACTAAATTGATTTCTAACTAAATTGAACAATAAAGTAAAGGGGGATTGGATTTGGACGACTTTAAACTAAAAATGGAAACTTGGAAATAAAACAAATTGTAAATATGGATTTGACGGAAATGAATGGATGGGAAGCTAGCTAAGGGGTTCATCTCCACATATGTTATACTTGCATACAAAACGATGTCTAATTGCTTTTCAATAAACCATGAATTCTCAACGCCCCGGGTTAATTAGGTCCGCTTAAATTAACCGTCAAGTTTTCCTTAAGTTAATGAATTGGATGATTGCATACGACAATCCAAAGCATTCCTCACAAGTTCCCTACATGAATTGCATAATAGAGATACAAGCAAGAATCATTAAGCATCATGAAAACTATAAGTGTTGACGAGGCATTCGTTACTATGATTGCATGAAACTTATGCCAAGAATATGTTTAACACGATTGTTTATAAGCAACCTCCACTACTTGTGAATATAAGTTCATAACTATTACGTGAAACTCACTTATATTCTAGCGTCAAATTCATGCATGAAAATTAAGCGTTCATTCTTAATAAACATACATAAATAGGTTATCAATTAAACAGTTAAACAAATTGAATTCACAACTTATGAAACGTAATTAAAAGTAATCAAATCATATTACAAACATAAACATAGTTTCGAATCACCCCCTAGCTAAAGGGGGTTTATTTCCTCATACGTACAAAACAAAGAGAATTGAAATTAAACATTGAAATCAAAGAAATGCCTAAACATTCCAACAACTCAATCTTGAATTGTATGAACGTTTAGGCCCTCTTATCTTCCTCTTTATTGTAGCATAAGGTCTAGGGATAGTTGGTTGGGGGGATGGAAGTGTTGGGAAATTATGGAAATGGATGAGGAGTGGTGGAAATGGAAGATGGTTTTTGGATTCTAAGGGAGACTCACGGCTAAGGAAGGTGGATGTGTTTGTGGTGTTGTGTATGAGATGAGATGATTTTTGAATGAATGAATGCAAGGGTATTTATAGGAGGAGTGGAGATGTATATGGCTATTTGTTTAAGGTGTTTGTGGCTACAATGATGAAGAAATGCATGTGGAAATAAAAGGGAAAATGTGGTGAAATGATGAAGTAGGAAGGTGGAAATGCATGTGAGATGTTGGAAAGGAAATGGGAATATGAGTAGGCCATGGCATGGGAGTTGTTTTGTTGGTGTAAATGTGCCATGGTTGCAATGATGAAGAATAAAGGGTGCATGTGGGGTGGAATTGAATGAATGCAAAGTGAATGAATAATGAAATGAGTTAAAGAGGGAGAATGTGGTGAAATGATGAAGTAGGAAGGTGGAAATGCATGTGACTTGTTTGTGGAATAAAGACTGAATGGTGGAATGATGAAGAGTTGCATAAAGAATGCATGTAGGGTTAGCTAGGTTGGCTTTGTTTGGGTGCATGTGTGTTAATGGTGGTTTTGCATGTGAATTGATGGATTGTTTTTGATGGAATGGATGGTTCTTTGCATGGCTTTTGAAGTGATTGTGGGCTTTGGAATTGGAAGGAAATGCATGGCCTTGGGGTTGGTTTAAGAGAGAATGGGCTAGGCCCTTTGTTTTATGTCCAAAATGAATACAAGGCCTTCAAATTCGTCCAACACTTTGGCTCCAATCATATGCTATCCATTCCAAGCCCAATTTTGCTCCAAAATGCTCCAAAATGCATCTTTTTGCTTCCTTAGCCATATGAACCTAAAAACACACGAAAATGGCTTAAACTACTAAAACAACTATGAATTAACAACATAGATGCACGAAAACAAGCTAAGTAAGTCGCCTAAATATGCTCCTATCACCTTTCCTAATCTAAACGTCCGTATTTTCTAGCCACTTTGTAGGCCTTGTATGCACTTTAGTACACAAGACCAAGGCCCTAGCCCAATTTCCTTCCCTTGCCGCGCAAGGGGGGCCATTTTAGGCCCATTCTATGGACCTAAACCCTAATCCTTTTCCTTGCAGCCACCTTGCCATTTTATTTCTGAATTAAACCTATTTCTCTCCCAAATTCAATCCTAGCCGTCACTCCTATGATCCAAAAACCCTAATAACCCTTTATTTCACCCTAGGCGACCTAATTGATTCACTTTAATTCATATTTTCAGCCACCACCCTAATTCCCTCTCTAGCCGTCACTCTCCCATTCATCCATAAGCCATCCATTCATTCATCAAACCATCTCAGCCATTCACTCATAAACCCTAAACTACAACCTTGCAACCGCACCTAATATTCACCCTAGCTCTCTCTTCTCTCATTCACTCTCCATTATTCACCCTAAAAAATCCCATAAGTCGTCACTCCCATTCACCCTAATTCATTCAGCCACACATCTCCCATTCTCTCCCAAAACCGGTGCATTCCATCACCCAAAAACCATCAGCCGCAGCCATCTCCCACCAATTCCAGCCACAATCCAACCTTGCCGCAGCCATCTCCACCATTCCAGCCACCTTCCACACCTTCACACACCTTCCACCAACCTTGCCGCACCACCAAACCTCCCTAAATCCATCCCTAACCCAGAAAACCATCCAAAAACACCATAAAACCTCTCTGCCGCAGCAAGGAAAGGAGAAAGAGGAGCTTGGACGCGTAGAAATTCAAGTGGATTCATTGGGCGTTCTAGGTGTAATCAATCCTTTGTTCGTTATGTTTAAATTCAATTTTATTTTTCTTTCTGTGAACATGAGAGGCTAAACCCCTAATTAGCTAGGGGTGATTCGAAACTATGTTTATGCTTGCAATATGAATTGATTACATTTGGTTGGAATTTCATGAGTTGTGGATTCAATTTGTTTAACTGTTTGATTGATAACTTATTTATGTATGTTTATTGAGAGTGCACGCTTAATTTTCATGCATGAATATGACGCTAGAATATAAGTGAGTTTCACCTAATAGTTATGAACTTATATTCACAAGTAGTGGAGGTTGCTTATAAACAATCGCGTTAAATGAATTCTTGGCACTAGTTTCATGCTCATCATAGTAACGAATGCCTCGTCAACACTTATAGTTTTCATGACGCTTAATGATCTTTGATTGTATCTTTATTGTGCTTTTCACGTAGAGGACTTTTGGAGAATGTTTTGAATTGCGTTGCGGTAACCCATCCAATTCATTAACTTAAGGAGAACTTGACGGTTAATTTAAGCGGACCTAATTAACCCGGGGTGTTGAGTTTCATAATTTATCGAAAGACCAACTGAAAATCATCTTGTATGCAAGTGTAACATTGATAGGAGCATATTTACGCACCTTAGTTTAGCTTGTTCGTGTGCATTTATAGTGTTTTTCCTTAGTAAAGTAGTCTTTTAATCTAGTTCTTTGTGTTTTCAGGTTTTAAGGGCAAAGTATGCAAAAGGATGCATTTTGGAGCCTTTTGGAGCAAATTAGAGCTTGGAATGGACATCATATGCTTGGAGCCAAGAGGATGGACGAAATTGAAGATTTGAAGATGATGTTTCCTACTTGAACAAGGTTTCCTAGTCGAAGTAGGAAAGCGCCTAATTAAAAGATGAAATCCTAGTCAACAAAGGATTCTTAATTGAAGAAGGATTCCTAATCAACGAGGGATTCCTAGTTGAAGATGGATTCCTAGAAGAATGAAGATTCCTACTCAAATAAGGTTTCCTACTTGATGAAGGAAAGTCAAAATCCAAATGGTCTCAAGTGAAGCAACAAAGAAGTTTTCCAAGTCCAAGAAGGAAAAGGAGTCCAAGATGAAGAAGGAATGACGAAAACAAGGTTTCCTTATCCATTTAGGGCACTTTATCCATTTAGGATACCTTATCCTTGTTCTAGAAACCTTATCCATCCTTGCCGTGAGTTTTCCTTGCATTAGAGGGTTTCTAGAAGCCCTAATCTGCCCTATCCTTTAGTGCCGCACCTATCCCTTCTAGAAAGCTGATTTCCCTTGCCTTGCAAGGCATTCTAGAAGCCTTATCACCTCATCTCCTTACCTGCCGCACCTAGGAAGCATTATCCCTTTTTATTTCTGATTTCTAGGCCTATTTCCTTGTGGATTTGGGTTATTCAAGTCCATATCTGATTACCCTAGGGTTTTAAGTGCCTATATATACTCATATTAACCCCTAGATCAGACCACCACCTCTCATACACATTCATTCATTCCAGAAATTCGTCCAACCCTCTCCACACCCTTGCCGCAGCCACCAAACACCTTTCTCCTTAGTTTTAAGCTTTGCCGCACCATCCCCTTCCCCTAAACACTACTACATCCCTCCATAACCATGCATCCATACACCTAAGGCCCTAAACCTATCCCTAGACCTTTGTCGCACCAAGGAGGAGGAGAAGGAAGCTCGGAAGTTCATGCAATTCGAGTTCGCGTCGTTGGAATTTCTAGGTGTTTCTTTTCCTTTGATTTCAATGTTTAATTTCAATTCTCTTTCTTTTGTGCGTATGAGGAACTAAACCCCCCCTTGGCTAGGGGGGGATTCGAAATACATGTTTATGCTTGCGATATGATTTGATTACTTCTAATTGCGTTTCATAAGTTGTGAATTCAATTTACTTATCTATGTGAATTACATTGATTTGTGTGTGTTGGTTGAGAGTGCACGCTTAATTATCATGCATAAATTGGATGCTAGGATATAAGGAAATTTCACCTAATCGTTATGGAATTATATTCACAGGTAGTAAAGGTTGATGATCTCAATCGCGTTAAGTAGATTCTTGGCATAAGTTTCATGCAATCATAGTAACAAGTGCTTCGTCAATGCTTATGGTTTTCATAGAACTTAATGATTCTTGCTTGTATCTCTATTATGCAATCATGTAGGGGACTTGTGGGGAATGTTTTGGGTTGTCGTATGCAATCATCCAATTCAATAACGTTAGGAAAATCTGAGGGTTAATTAGTGCAATTCACGGTTAATCTGGGGCGTTGAGAATTCATGGTTTATTGAAAAGCAATTAGAAATCGTTTTGCGTGCAAGTATAACATGTGTGGAGATGAACCCCTTAGCTAGCTTCCCATCCATTCAATTCCATCAAATTCGTTTTACAATCTGTTCTAATTCAAAAAGTTTGTTTTGTTTTTAAATTCGTCCAAAACCAATCCCCCTTTACTTTGTTGAGTCATAGTAGTTAGAAATCACTTTAGTTTGTGTTTTTAAGTGTCTTAGGTCAAGTTAAAACCAACTTTCGTCCAAAGTTGTGTCTAGTGTTTGATAGGAGCATATTCATGCGACTTAATTAGCTTGCTCTCGTGCATTTATGTTGTGTTTACTTAGTTATCTTAGTGTTTAAGGCCACTTTTGTGTATTTTCAGATTATAAGGCCAAAGTGTGCAAGAAGATGCAAATTGGAGTCTTTTGGAGCGAAAGAGGAATGAATGAGTTGAAGACTTGAAGAAACGACGAATTCCTACTCCAACGATGAATTCTTACCAAAACGAGGAATCTTACTCAAACAAGGTTTCCTATTTTAGGAAAGTTAACCCTAAGTTTCCCGTTTTGGTAACCTTTCCTACTCTTAAACGTCCGTATTTTCTAGCCACTTTGAAGTCCTTATAGGCGCTCTAGGACACAAAACGAAGGCCCTAGGGCCCTTAAAACCCTTTGCCGTGGGCTTTAGCCCAATTCCCTTTCCTTGCCGTGCAAGGGGGGGCATTTTAGGCCCATTCCATGTTTCTAAACCCTAATCCTTTTCCTTGCAGCCACATTCCCTTTAATTTCTGATTTAAATCCTTAATTCTAGCAGCCTTTAATTTAATTTTAGTTAATTATAATAAGCTAGGGTTTATTTTCTGAAACCCTACACATTTTACACCTAGCCGCACCCTTTTTATTCACCCTAGCATCTGATTCATTCATTCAAAACCATCTCAGCGATTCATTCATTATTCACCCTAAATTCCTGATGCGAGAATTATACGCACACAAATTAAACCCTCTTTTTATCAATTGTAGTATAAGTATAAGTAGGGATCGTTCTTAACCGGGGATTAGGAGGGATTGCAAAATCACTTGGAAACTGACTCAAAAACGTAAAATAAAGTTTAAAACACTAAACTAGACTCAAAGAATGCAAAACTAAACATTTAAAACACTAAAACAAACCAAAGGACTCAAAACAGCCCCAAAACACTCAAAACTGCCTTAAAAACACTTTCTGGGCAGTTTTGAGCACTTTGACTACTTTGGACGAAATTGGGTAATAAAATGAATCAAAACACTTAGAAACACAAACTAAGACACTTTCTAACTAAGTTGGACACTAAAGCAAGGGGGGATTGAGTTTTGGACGAAATTAAACTAATTGCACAGATTCTAATTAAAACAGATTGTAAGTATGAATGTGATGGATTGCTAGCTAAGGGGTTCATCTCCACACATGTTACACTTGCATAATAAAAAGATTTCCAATTGCATTTCAATAAACCATGAATTCTCAACACCCCAAGTTAACCGTGATGCATTAATTAACCTTCAAATCTTCCTAACGTTATTGAATTGGATGATTGCATACGACAACCCAAAACATTCCCCACAAGTCCCCTACATGATTGCATAATAGAGATACAAGCAAGAATCATTACGCTCTATGAAGATTATAAGTGTTGACGAGGCATTTGTTACTATGATTGCATGAAACTTATGCCAAGAATTCGTTTAACGCGATTATTTATAAGCAACCTCCACTACTTGTGAATATAAGTTCGTAACTATTAGGTGAAACTCACTTATATTCTAGCGTCATATTCATGCATGAAAATTAAGCGTGTACTCTCAATAAACATACATAAATAAGTTATCAATCAAACAGTTAAACAAATTGAATCCACAACTTATGAAACGCAATTAGAAGTAATCAAATCAAAATGCAAGCATAAACATATATTTCGAATCCCCCCCTAGCCAAAGGGGGGTTTAGTTCCTCATACGTACAAAACAAAGAGAATTGAAATTAAACATTGTAATCGAGGAAAAGAAACACCTAAACATTCCAACAACTCAAACTTGAATTGTATGAACGTTTAGGCACTCTTCTCCTCCTCTTCGTTGCAGCACAAGGTCTAAGGATAGTTTGATGGTGTGGATGTGTGTTTGAAAGAATGAATTTCTGAAATGGAAGAATGTATGAGAATGAATGGGAATGAATGAATTGTGGCTGCAATGGATGCTTATTTATAGGTGAAAAGGAGGGAATATGACAGCTAGGAACTTGGTGGAAATCTGGAATGGTGATGGGAGATGCATGTGGCTGATTTATGCATGTGATTAAAGGGTAATGACAGCTAGGTTATGATGATGAATGCATGTGCAAAGTTGGTTGAATGATTATGGGTGCATGTGGCTGATTTATGGTGCAATGATGAAAGGCAAAGTGCATGTGGCTGATTTGTGAAGGGAATGCATGTGGAATGAATGTGTGAATGATGGCAGATTGTGTATGTGAATGATTAGGGTGAATGTGCATGTGCTTTGACAGCTAGGTTGAATAAATTAAAGGGAGTGCATGTGGCTTGGCTGGAATGATTGGAATGCAATTTGAAATGGGATGTGTTGGTGTGAATTTCTGGTACAAAGGGCCTCCTTTGGTCTTCAATTTCGTCCATCTACTTGGCTTCAAGTATATGCAATCCATTTAACGCCCCAAACTACTCCAAAATGCACCAAAATGTACCATTTTGCATACTTTGCCCTTAGAACCCGAAAACACACAAAAGAAGCATAAAGGACTAAAATAACTAAAGAAACATAACGTAAATGCACGAGAACAAGCCATTTAAGTCGCATGAATATGCTCCTATCAATTCCCTATTAGCCGTCACTCTTAACTCCCATCCATCATCCATAAACCCTAATAACCCAAAAATGCATCGCAGCCACCAACCCATTCCCACCCTAATTGACTCCCCAATCCGTGCACTCCCATTCAGCCCCCTTCACACACATTCCTCTCTAGCCGTCACTTCCCATTGATTCTAATTCATTCAGCCATTCTCTCCCATTATTCAACCCTAAGCCGTGCATCCATTCAGCCATTCACAACCTGATAGGAGCATATTTATACGACTTAGTTAGCTTGTTTTCTTGCATTTAATTAGCTAAACTATGTTAATTATAGTGTTTAAAGTTATTTTCGTGCAATTTCAGGTTTTAGTGTCAAAGTATGCAAAAAGAAGCAATTTGGAGCATTCTAGAGCATTTTTGGCCCAAGATTGGATAGTGCAAGCAAGGAGGCATGAGGATGGACGAATTTGAAAGGCTTGAATTCAGTTAGGGAGTTGCAAGGGGGCCTGAAAACCTGATTTCTAGAAGGCTACATTGCAGCCACATGCACTTCCATCCTTTAATCCATTGCAGCCACATGCACTTTGCCTTTCATCATTGCACCACAAATCAGCCACATGCACTTTGCCTTTAATCATTCACCCTAGCTGTCACTCCCATGCTCTCCCATTAATTAATTCAAGTCCATATCTGATTTCCCTAGGGTCCTAAATGCCTATATATACTCATATTAACCCCTTGATCAGATCACCACCTCTCATACACATTCATTCATGCCAGAAATTCATTCCCTCTCTCTAACACAGCCATACTTCACCATTCTTCATATTTTCTGCCCAAAAACACTCCTTGCCTTCCCCTACATCCATCCCTACCCTAAACACATCATTCTACATGATCCATAACCCCCAAAACTCACCAAAACCCCTTGTGCCGCGGCAACTAGAGGAGAAGAGGCTTAAACGTTCATACAATTCAAGATTGAGTTGTTGGAATTTTTAGGTGTACTTCGATTCTTGTTTTCAATGTTTACTTTGTTATTACTCTCTAAGTTTGTTGTAATCATGAGTGGCTAAACCCCTAATTAGTTAGGGGAAAGTTTGAAGCCATGAACATGTTTGAAATATGAATTGATTTCTTCCAATTGTGATTTGTTAAGTTGTGATTGCAATTCAATTATCTGTTTATTAAAAACTTGTTTTTGTATGTTGATTAGGGATGCATACTTAGTCTTCATGCATAAACTCGATGCTAGTTTATAAACGAGTTTCACCTAATCGTCACAAGTTTATAAACATGAGTAGTGAAGGTTGCTAGTCACAACCGTGTTAATTGAATTCTTGGCAAGAGTATCATGCATTCATAGTTACAATTGCCTCGTCAACACTTATAATTTTCATAGAGCATAATGATCTCTCATTGTATCTCTTCTATGCATTCATGTTGAGAACCATTGGAGAATGATTTGAATTGTCGCATGCATCATCCAATTCAATAACATAAGGAAAATTTGAGAGTTAATTAGTGCATGACGGTTAACTTGGGGTGTTGAGCATCATAGTTAATGAAAAGCAATTGGAGAATCGATTCATATACAAATGTGTCTTGTGTGGAGAATGGACCTCTAACTAATCCATCCATTATCTTGTTTTCAAGGAATTCGTTTTACAATTCTGCCTAGTTTATTAACTTGTTTTGTTATTTCAATTTTCGTCAAATCAAAACCCCCCCCCCCTTTACTTTCTTGTTCTTTAGTGCTTAGAATCTGTTTAGTTTATGTTTTAAAATGTTTTGAATCAAGCCATAATCTTAAATTCGTCCAAAATTGGGTTTAAGGTCAGAAACTGCCTAGTTAGTGTTTTTAGGCAGTTTTGAGTCTTTTGAACTTGTTTTGAGTCCTTTGAGTCTTTGTATTGTCCAAATTAGTTAGAAAGTGTCTTAGTTTGTGTTTGTAAGTGTTTTGATTCAATTGGTTGCACAAATTCGTCCAAATTCACCAAGGTGCTCAAAACTGCCCAGAAAGTGTTTTTAAGGCAGTTTTGAGTGTTTTGGGTGATGTTTGAGTCTTTTGGTTTGTTTTAGTGTTTTAAGTGTTTAGTCTCGCATTCTTTGAGTCTAGTTTAGTGTTTTAAACTTTATTTTACGTTTTTGAGTCAGTTTCCAAGTGATTTGCAATCCCTCCTAATCCCCGGTTAAGAACGATCCCTACTTACATACTTACTAAAATTGATAAAAAGAGGATTTAATTTGTGTGCGTATAATTCTCGCATCACAACCTAATTCACCCTACAATCCGCAGCCACACCTCCATTCTCTCCCAAAACCCGTGCATTCCATCACCCAAAAACCATCAGCCGCAACCTATAGCCACCATCCTACACCACCCCATAACCTTGCCGCACCACTAAACCACCCTAAACCCATCTATAACCCAGAAATTCACCCAAAATCATCCAAAACTATCTCTGCCGCAGCAAGGAGAAGAGGAAAGAAGAGCTTCGACGCGCACCAATTCACGTGGATTCGTTGGGCGTTCTAGGTGTAATCAATCCTTTGTGCTTTATGTTTAAATTCAATTGTATTTCTCTTTCTGTGAACATGAGAGGCTAAACCCCTAATTAGCTAGGGGGTGATTCAAAACCATGTTTATGCTTGCAATATGAATTGATTACATTTGGTTGGAATTTCATAAGTTGTGGAATCAATTTGTTTAACTGTTTGATTGATAACTTATTTATGTATGTTTATTGAGAGTGCACGCTTAACTTTCATGCATGAATAGTTATGAACTTATATTCACAAGTAGTGGAGGTTGCTTATAAACAATCGCGTTAAATAAATTCTTGGCACTAGTTTCATGCTCATCATAGTAACGAATGCCTCGTCAACACTTATCGTTTTCATGATGCTTAATGATCTTTGATTGTATCTTTATTGTGCTTTTCACGTAAAGGACTTTTGGAGAATGTTTTGAATTGCGTTGCGCTAACCCATCCAATTCATTAACTTAAGGAGAACTTGACGGTTAATTTAAGCGGACCTAATTAACCCGGAGTGTTGAGTTTCATAATTTATCGAAAGATCAACTGAAAATCAAAGTGTATGCAAGTGTGACATGTGTGGAGAAAAACCTTCTAGATCCATATTTTCATCACATTCATATTTACATTCTGCCTTAAATTTACAATCTGTACATTTAATTTATTTTCGTCAAAACCTCAATCCCCCTTTACTTTAGTGTCCAATTTAGTTAGAAAGTGTCTTAGTTTGTGTTTTTAAGTGTTTTGATTCATTTGATTACACAGTTTCGTCCAATTTCACCAAAGTGCTCAAAACTGCCCAGAAAGTGTTTTTAAGGCAGTTTTGAGTGTTTTGGGGCTGTTTTGAGTCTTTTGATTTGTTTTAGTGTTTTTATTGTTTAGTTTTGCATTCACTAAGTTTAGTTTAGTGTTTCCAAGTTCATTTTACGTTTTTGAGTCAGTTTCCAAGTGATTTTGCAATCCCTCTTAATCCCTGGTTAAGAACGATCCCTACTTATTTATATACTACAGTTGTCACAAGAGGGTTTTAATTTGTGTGCTTACTTAGTTCGCATCAGTGTTCAAAACTGCCCAGATAGTGTTTTTAAGGCAGTTTTGAGTGTTTTGGTGCTGTTTTGAGTCTTTTGGTTTGTTTTGGTGTTTTAAAGTTTAGTTTTGCATTCTTTGAGTCTAGTATAGTGTTTTAAACTTGTTTTTACGTATTTCAGTCAGTTTTCAAGTGATTTTGCAATCCCTCCTAATCCCCGGCCTAGAACGATCCCTACTTACATACTTACTACAATTGATAAAAAGAGGGTTAATTTGTGTGCTTATATATTTCACATCAAACATGTGTGGAGAAGAACCTTCTAGCTAGCATTCATCCATATTCTCATCACATTCATATTTACATTCCGCCTTTAAATTACAATCTGTGCATTTAGTTTATTTTCGTCAAAACCTCAATCCCCCTTTACTTTAGTGTCCAATTTAGTTAGAAATTGTCTTAGTTTGTGTTTTTGAGTGTTTGGATTCAATTTATTACCCAAATTCGTCCAAATTCACCAAAGTGCTCAAAACTGCCCAGATTGTGTTTTTAAGGCAGTTTTGAGTGTTTTGGGGCTGTTTTGAGTCTTTTGATTTGTTTTAGTGTTTTAAGTGTGTAGTTTTGCATTCTTTGAGTCTAGTTTAGTGTTTAAAACTTTATTTTACGTTTTTGAGTCAGTTTCCAAGTGCTTTTGCAATCCCTCCTAATCCCCGGTTAAGAACGATCCCTACTTATACGTATACTACAATTGTCACAAGAGGGTTTTAATTTGTGTGCTTATTTAGTTCGCATCAGATAAGATAAGGAAATTTGGATAAGGTTCCTTATTTCTTGCTATTTCCTTATCTTCTTTGCATTTGGACTTCTTTCTCCAGATTTGTAGCCTTTCCTAGCATCTCTTGACTTCAATTTCGTCCATCCACATTGCTCCATAGTTAAGCTATCCAATCCATGCCTAAAACTGCTCCAAATAGCCTCAAAATACACTTTCTTGCTCCTTTTGCCATTAGGACCTAAAAACATACGAAAATAGCTTAAAAGACTAAAATAGATAGTAATTAAGTAACTAAATGCAAGGAAACAACATAGCTAACTAGCATAAATATGCTCCTATCAAAGTTGGAAAGAATTTCTCCAAGAATGCCCTCTTCATGCTTTCCCAAGAAGTAACGGTCCCGGGTGCCAATTCATAGAGAAAATCCTTAGCCTTTTCCAAAAGAGAGAATGGAAAGGCTTTCATCTTCAAAATATTCCCATCGACAATGATGGGTGTCATGCTCGAACATACCACTTCAAACTCCTTAAGGTGCTTGTTTGGATCTTCCATGGACAGCCCATGGTATTTGGGAATGTGATGCAACAAGCTTGACTTCAATTCAAACTCATCGGTCTTGCCTTGAGCCGCCCTAGGGTATTGAATGCATAATGGCACGACATTGTCCAACCCCGAGGCAGAAAGCTCCTTGATTGTTCGATTATCCACCGCCATGACTTGTTCTTCTTCTTCTTCCACTTCTTCTTCTTCAGATTCGGCCTCTGAACTTGAAATTCGTCCATCCATGTTGGCCCATACATGTGCTATCCATTTAGTGCCCAAAACTGCTTCAAAATGCGCCAAAATGCACTTTCTTGGTACTGTAACCCTTTGGACCTACAAACACACGAAAATGAGTTGAAATACTACATTAACTAAGAAATAATAACACAAATGCACAAGAATAAGCTAGCTAAGTCACCTATATATGCTCCTATCAATGGAATAGCTAAGGGGTTCTTCTCCACACATGAAATATATGCAACGTAAATCAATTTCTAGTTATCAATTCAATAAGTTATGAACCTCGACACTCCAAGTTAATGAGGTCCGCTTAAATTAACCTTCAGATTTCCCTAGAATCATTGAATTGGATGAATATGCATCGCAACCAAATTATTCCTAACAAGTTCTCTATATGAACAGCATGATAAAGACACAAGATAGAATCATTACGTTCTTTGGAAATCATAAGCATCGACAAGGCATTTGTAACTATGAAAAGCATGATACTCCTGCCAGGAATCTACTTAACACGATCGTGACTAGCGACCTTCACTACTTGCGAATATAAATTCATAACGATTAGGTGAAACAAACTTATACCCTAGCACCAGATTCAAGCATGCAAATTAAGTGTGCACTCTCAATCAGCATACAAGAATAAGTTCTAAATCAAACGGTTAAGCAAATTGTATTCACGACTTATGCAACGATAACTGGAAGTAATCAACTTATTTCACATATATAATCATGGTTTCGAATACACCCTTAGCCAAAACGAATTTAGCCAATCATACTCAAAGCAAAACAATGATTACATGAATTAGACATTGAAATATAAGATAGAATACACCTAAAATTGTTCAACAACTCAGAATGAAGAGCCAAACAATTGAGTGAATCTGTCTCCTTTCCCTTGCTTGCGGCAGATTGGGTAGTGATGGTTTCTGGGCTATTTTGATGATGTAGAATGGATTTTGGGGTGTTTAGAGGCACGGCAAGGGATGTAGGTTGAGTGTGGATGAGTGTTTGATGGTTGGAAGTGATAGGAGCATATTCATGCGACTTAAATGGCTTGTTCTCGTGCATTTACGTTATGTTTCTTTAGTTATTTTAGTCCTTTATGCTTCTTTTGTGTGTTTTCAGGTTCTAAGGGCAAAGTATGCAAAAGGGTGCATTTTGGTGCATTTTGGAGTAGTTTGGGGCGTTAAATGGATTGCATAAACTTGAAGCCAAGTAGATGGACGAAATTGAAGACCAAAGGAGGCCCTTTGTACCAGAAATTCACACCAACACATCCCATTTCAGATTGCATTCCAATCATTCCAGCCAAGCCACATGCACTCCCTTTAATTTATTCAACCTAGCTGTCAAAGCACATGCACATTCACCCTAATCATTCACATACACAATCTGCCATCATTCATACATTCATTCCACATGCATTCATCAACATATCTAGCTGTCACTCACATGCATTCCCTTCATATAAATCAGCCACATGCACTGTTGTTGTAATCCTTCCTAGATGCTAAAATATGTTTAGTATGATGGCACAAGTAAGGGTGTCGAATCCACAGGGACTAATTGGACCTATATAATCACTTGTTTTGCAAGAACTCTTACTAGAGAAATAAAACTAATCAATGTAGGCAGATTGGTTGTTGTAACTTGAAAGCATAAGAAAATGAAGTAAACACAACTAAATGAATCAACAACTAATGAAATGGGATAGTACCAATGGTGATGAAGCTAGGGATTCGATTTCACCATTGCTAATCAAAGTCCATGTTTGTTAAATCAGTCAGTTATCTACTTATTTCTTGAGTTTGTTTCACTTGGATATGATCAACCATATGATGTGTGGATTTGATCAAATGTCTCTAATCATGAGCCTAATTGTGATGTGCAACTTTGGTTCCTAATCAAGACTATGTAGTGCACAAGAAACTTTCATAAAACCAAAGGGAACACTCGGCAGGATGTTTGCAAAACATTCCCTTCATTCATTCACATATCCACCAAGATTATGCATGATGTGTGCTTTAATCTTGGCTAAACAACCTGTGGTTAATTCAAATGATGATCAAGCATTAAAATCAACACACTAAGTCACAATTAAATCAGAGAATGAAACAAGAAATAGATGGACTAACTGAGAATTCTGAATTAACTACATGGCAAACTTTGCAAGGCTACATCGAATCCCTAGAGAGAGCTTAGTTACACTTCATGTTTACAAAAGGTTTGACATAAAAATATATAACATGAGTGAACATAGAATTAAGAAGAAGAAACCCTTGAAGCAAAACTGATGTTGAATTCCTTGAAGAGTGGCCTTCTGTGTTGGTTCTCCAAGTGTGATGTAAATGAAGGTAGATCGGCTATGGTTGAATGGTTTCTGCCAATGGGACAGAAATGGACAGAAATGGAGTGGAAATGGAGCGGCTATGTGTGTGAATAATGGAATGATGGAATTAAAACCGAGAAGAACCCTTTGTTGTGTGAAGTGTGCATAGTTTTATAGAAGGGGAATGTGGCTGCCAACATTTAAGCATGGAGCTGTAAAGGCATGCACGGCACAAGGGTTTGGAAGTGCATAAGGGAGTTGGAATGGCATAATCTGAGCTAGAAATGCAAAGATGAGTTGTTTTAGTGCTGGAAGATGATGGGATGAGTGGATTTCTGGAATGATGGATGCACGGCACAAAGGGAATATGCAAGCATGTGGTTTATTTAATTGAGATGCATGTGGATGTCTGCAAAGATGAAGTGGATGTCTGCAAAGATGAATTGGACAGCCTGGAATTGGTTGTACAAATCTGGAAAGGGTATGAAAGTGCACGGCATGGTTGTGTTTGTTGGTGTAAATATGGCTGAGTGAATTAAGTAATGGAAGTGCATGTTCTTGGTGCAAAAGGGAGCTGGAAAGGTAATGGAATGCACGGCCAGGTTGTGAACATGCATGTGAATGCATGTTTTGGTGTTAGAAGTGCATAAGTGAGCTGGAACCACATGGGAATGCACGGCCAGGTTGTGAACATGCATGTGAATGCATGTTTTGGTGTTGGAACCACATAATCTGACTTCAATGTTGTTGCCTTGTTTAGAATCACCCAATATGGCCGAATTGCACCACTTGACACTTCCACATCTTTTCCTGAAATTCCAGCAGCCAAGTGTTGGAACCACATAATTAACTCCCTAGAATCCTCTCCACGTTTGGAATAATGCTCAGCTACCAAAAGGAATGTTTTTACTTCATTTGCCTTCCCATTCATCCAAATACACACTTGGCTGCACACTAACACCAAATAATGTAAAATGCAACTAGTTTAATCCAAAAACATCACAAAGACGCCAAATAAGGAAGATATAAATGCATGCAAAATGAGACTTATCAAATACCCCCAAACCTGGTTTTTGCTAGTCCTCGAGCAAACTTGAAACTAAAACACACAAAACACTATCATCTAACTAAACCACTTTCGCTGGCCAAACGATTGCACTGAGCATGTGCAACAAGCCTTTGAAACCCTAGGTGTCCCTAGTTGGAGGAGTTGTGTCTCCTGAGGGTTTACAGTGATGACACCCATAAACATCTACAAAATCTGCAAACAATTTGGCTAACACATGCTTTAAACAAACTAATAAGAACCAATGAAGATTTTGTCATACATTCAAACTCAAAAGTTTGCCACTTCAAAGAATCGTATCAATTGTAACATAAAGATATTTCTCCATGTCTTACAACTTCAAGGTCACCATACCCAAATGCTTAAGATAGAATTCGCCTCAACTCTACTCCTCACAACTTCCACTCAAGTTCTCACTCAGATCCTAAGGTTTAGTCTCTCCACAACATATATGAGTGAAATTATGTAAAGGGAATCAACATTCTCACATATGAAATCTGAAATGGAAGCACAATTTCTGAGTAGATCTCATGAAATGAATCGAATGCTAAGAATATAGATAGCACATATACTTACCATCACCCATGAATACATCCTCAATGATCAGCTAGGTCTTTCTCAAGATTGTAATGCAAGGCTTAGGTTATAGGTTACGAAAGAAGTGATATGAAATACTAGAGTTTGGGGCATACCAAAGTGTCCTTGAGGATCATGCTCTTCACTGGCATTTGTCTTCTTTTGTTTTTGTCGTCCAGGCCCTATGCCTTATAATGAGGAGATTTGGAACTTGTATCCACTTTAATTCTCTTTCTCTCTCTTTTTTTTTTATAACTTTATTTTTGGAAACAACTTCAACATAGGTGCCCTCGGTACACGCCACAATCTTGATCTATAACTCAATCTACCCTTAGTCTTCATCACATTGGTATTCCCCAAACTATAAGGTATGGCTTGTAATGAGCTAGAATGGTAGAGTATGGTGTGGGTGATGAAAGAATTAGGCTAAAGTGTTTGGCTGCAACAAGGGTGAATGGAGCACACAAAGGGATAGGATTTAAGCCTTTTAGTAGTTAAAACATGCATAGCCTAACATCGTCTCATTGAGTTCATTCATAAATGATACTAAACTATCTGCAAAGGAGAGTAATTCTTAGTATCCAAACAAAATAGAAGTAATGAGATCATTTAGAGTGAAATTGAAAGAAAAAGATAGGAGTAGAAACACTTTAAACCCTCTCACAGAAGCAATTAGGCTCAAAATAACTCACTAGGGTAGTCTCCACTATTCTTCTTCCAGAATTTGAGTATGGTACCTCTATCATCATATCTTCAAGAGTTACAGCTTTATAAATAACAACAAGATTCAAAACTTTTTCATCGCAACCCAATAGTTTGTTTGCAAACATAACCCTCATAAACATTCATATTATTAAGCAAAAACAAACTTAACTAAAACAAACACAAAAAACAAACCCTACCTTCCATCCCATACCCCCAAACCTAACCTAAACATTGTCCTCGATGTTTAAAATTGTATGCAATGCAAGTAGGCAAAGAATATGGAATGGTAACAATATAAACACAACATAAAGAAAGAATACAAACCACACTAGGTTGCCTCCTAGCAAGCGCTTTATTTAATGTCTAGGCAAGACATGGTAGCTTGTTCATGGTGTTGTAAATTCAAGAACATCTACGACTTGATACACTTGCTCTTCCTCCACTTTCTCCAAATATGGTTTCAATCGCTGCCCATTGACTTTAAAAGAGGTACCATTCTTCATGTTCTCGATCTCCACAGCTCCATGGGGAAATGTTTGCAGCACTTTGAATGGTCCCACCCACCTAGACTTCAATTTTCCTGGAAAAAGTCTCAAACGTGAGTCATACAAAAGTACTTTCATACCTTGGTGAAACTCCTTCCTTAGGATGGCCTTGTCATGATAGCGCTTAGTCCGTTCCTTGTAGAGTTTGGCATTCTCATATGCCTCATTTCTGAGCTCTTCCAACTCATTAAGTTGGAGCTTCCTTGCTATTCCAGCATCCTTGTAATCAAAGTTGAACTTCTTGATGGCCCAATATGCACGGTGTTCAAGCTCCATTGGCAAATGACAAGCTTTCCCAAACACAAGGCGATAAGGACTCATGACAATGGGGCTCTTGTATGCTGTTCTATATGCCCATAGTGCATCATTTAACCTCAATGACCAATTCTTCCTTGCAGGGCTCACAGTCTTCATCAAAATGTTCTTGATCTCCCTGTTGCTAATCTCCACTTGTCCTGAGGTTTGAGGATGGTATGGGGTTGACACTTTGTGGTTGATGTTGTACTTCTTCATCAAGGATTCAAAGGGTTTGTTGCAGAAATGGCTGCCACCATCACTAATAATAGCTCTTGGGGTTCCAAACTGATAGGAGCATATTTATACGACTTAGTTAGCTTGTTTTCTTGCATTTAATTAGCTAAACTATGTTAATTATAGTGTTTAAAGTTATTTTCGTGCAATTTCAGGTTTTAGTGTCAAAGTATGCAAAAAGAAGCAATTTGGAGAATTCTAGAGCATTTTTGGGCCAAGATTGGATAGTGCAAGCATGGTGGCATGAGGATGGACAAATTTGAAAGGCTTGAATTCAGTTAGGGAGTTGCAAGGGGGCCTAAAAACCTGATTTCTAGAAGGCTACATTTCAGCCACATGCACTCCCATCCTTTAATCCATTGCAGCCACATGCACTTCCATCCTTTCATCATTGCATGACAAATCAGCCACATGCAGTTTGCCTTTCATCATTGCACCACAAATCAGCCACATGCACTCCCATGCTCTCCCATTAATTAATTCAAGTCCATATCTGATTTCCCTAGGGTTCTAAGTGCCTATATATACTCATATTAACCCCTAGATCAGAGGATCATCTCATTTTCATACACAACACCACACCACAAACACATCCACTTCTTCCTAGCCGTGAGTCCCCATTCCCTTATAATCCAAACACCATTCCTCCTTCCATTTTCACCACTCCCCAAACCATTCACACCATCAAACTATCCTTAGACCTTGTGCTACAACGAAGAGGAAGATAAGAGGGCCTAAACGTTCATACAATTCAAGTTTGAGTTGTTGGAATGTTTAGGTGTTTCTTTGATTTCAATGTTTAATTTCAATACTCTTTATTTTGTACGAATGAGGAATGGAAGAGAAGAGGACCTAAACGTTCATACAATTCAAGTTTGAGTTGTTGGAATGTTTAGGTGTTTCTTTGATTCTCTTTGTTTTGTATCATGAGGAACTAAACCCCCCTTAGCTAGGGGGGGATTCGAAATATATGTTTATGCTTGCATTATGATTTGATTACTTCTAATTACGTTTCATAAGTTGTGAATTCAATTTGTTTAACTATTTGATTGATAACCTATTTATGTATGTTTATTGAGAGTGCACGCTTAATTTTCATGCATGAATTTGACGCTAGAATATAAGTGAGTTTCACGTAATAGTTATGAACTTATATTCACAAGTAGTGGAGGTTGCTTATAAACAATCGCGTTAAACAAATTCTTGGCATAAGTTTCATGCAATCATAGTAACGAATGCCTCGTCAACACTTATAGTTTTCATGATGCTTAATGATTCTTGCTTGTATCTCTATTATGCAATTCATGTAGGGAACTTGTGAGGAATGCTTTGGGTTGTCGTATGCAATCATCCAATTCATTCACTTAAGGAAAACTTGACGGTTAATTTAAGTGTAACATGTGTGGAGATGAACCCTGATAGGAGCATATTCATGCAACTTAAATGGCTTATTCTCGTGCATTTATGTTATGTTTCTTTAGTTATTTTAGTACTTTAAGCTATTTTCGTGTGTTTGTAGGTCCAAAGGGCTAAAGGAGCAAAAAGATGCATTTTGGAGACTTTTGGAGCACTTTTGGGCTAAGGATGGATAGCTTATGCTTGGAGCCAAAGTGTTGGACGAAATTGAAGACCAAAGTGTTGGAACCTTGTTCCCTTTAGTTCTAGGACATTTAAACCTTTCCTATAACCATTCCACATGCCATTGTCATTCCACTTCATTTCACCTTGCATTTTCAGATTATTCCTTCATCATTGCACCCTCACATGTCCCTTTAATCATTCAAACATGCACTCTCTTTAATCACATGCATAAATCAGCCACATGCATCTCCCATCATCATTCCACTTTAACCCACATGCATTTCCACCCACATGCTCTCCCATTTCAGATTATTCCTTCATCATTGCACCCTCACATGTCCCTTTAATCATTCAAACATGCACTCCCTTTATTCACATGCATTTCAGATTGCATTCACATTCTTTAAATCAGCCAACACATGCTTGCACATGCATTTCCAACCCACATGCATCCTTTAATCATTCAAACATGCAGCCACATTCCCTCCTAGCTGTCATGTTCCCCCCCATTTCGCCTATAAATAAGCATTGATTCCCATTCACTCTTCCATATTCAGAAATTCATCCATTCATACACATTCACACCATCAAACTATCCTTAGACCTTGTGCTACAACGAAGAGGAAGATAAGAGGGCCTAAACGTTCATACAATTCAAGTTTGAGTTGTTGGAATGTTTAGGTGTTTCTTTGATTTCAATGTTTAATTTCAATACCCTTTGTTTTGTACGAATGAGGAATGGAAGAGAAGAGGGCCTAAACGTTCATACAATTCAAGTTTGAGTGTTGGAATGTTTAGGCGTTTCTTTGATTCTCTTTGTTTTGTATCATGAGGAACTAAACCCCCCCTGGTTAGGGGGGGATTCGAAATATATGTTTATGCTTGCATTTTGATTTGATTACTTCTAATTGCATTTCATAAGTTGTGGATTCAATTTGTTTAACTGTTTGATTGATAACTTATTTATGTATGTTTATTGAGAGTACACGCTTAATTTTCATGCATGAATATGACGCTAGAATATAAGTGAGTTTCACCTAATAGTTACGAACTTATATTCACAAGTAGTGGAGGTTGCTTATAAACAATCGCGTTAAACGAATTCTTGGCATAAGTTTCATGCAATCATAGTAACGAATGCCTCGTCAACACTCATAATTTTCATAGAGCGTAATGATTCTTGCTTGTATCTCTATTATGCAATCATGTACGGGACTCGTGGGAAATGTTTTGGGTTGTTGATGTGAGATTTATACGCACACAAATTAAACCCTCTTTTTATCAATTGTAGTGGAGAATGTAAGTAGGGATCGTTCTAGACCGGGGATTAGGAGGGGTTAATCACTTGGAAGTAGAAACACAATATAAAACACTTTACTAGACTCAAAGAATGCAAAACTAAACTTTAAAACACCAAAAACAAACCAAAAGACTCAAAACAGCCCCAAAACACTCAAAACTGCCTTAAAAACACAATCTGGGCAGTTTTGAGCACTAGACACAACTTTGGACGAAAATTGGTTTTAACTTGACCTAAGACACTTAAAAACACAAACTAAATTGATTTCTAACTAATTTGACACTCTAAGTAAAGGGGGATTTTGATTTTGACGAATTTGAAAACAAAACTTAAAACTTTGTAAAACGAACAGATTTTAAACGAATTTGGATTTAATGAATGGATGGGAAGCTAGCTAAGGGGTTCATCTCCACACATGTTATACTTGCACACAAAACGATTTCTAATTGCTTTTCAATAAACCATGAATTCTCAACGCCCCAGATTAACCGTGAATTGCACTAATTAACCCTCAGATTTTCCTAACGCTATTGAATTGGATGATTGCATACGACAACCCAAAACATTCCCCACAAGTCCCCTACATGATTGCATAATAGAGATACAAGCAAGAATCATTAAGTTCTATGAAAACCATAAGCATTGACGAAGCACTTGTTACTATGATTGCATGAAACTTATGCCAAGAATTTACTTAACGCGATTGAGATCATCAACCTTTACTACTTGTGAATATAATTCCATAACGATTAGGTGAAATTTCCTTATATCCTAGCATCCAATTTATGCATGAAAATTAAGCGTGCACTCTCAACCAACACACACAAATCAATGTAATTCACTTAGATAAGTAAATTGAATTCACAACTTATGAAACGCAATTAGAAGTAATCAAATCATATTGCAAGCATAAACATGTGTTTCGAATCCCCCCCCTAGCCAAGGGGGGGTTTAGTTCCTCATACACACAAAACAAAGAGAATTGAAATTAAACATTGAAATCAAAGGAAAAGAAACACCTAGAAATTCCAGCGACGCGAACTCGAATTGCATGAACTTCCGAGCTTCCTTCTCCTCCTCCTTGGTGCGGCAAGGGTCTAGGGACAGGTTTTAGGGCCTTAGGTGTATGGATGTATGGTTATGGAGGGATGTAGTAGTGTTTAGGGGAAGGGGATGGTGCGGCCAAGGTCTAAAACTAAGGAAAGGGGTATTTGGTGGCTGCGGCAAGTGTGTGGAGAAGTTTGGACGAATTTCTGGAGTGAATGAAGGTGTATGAGCGGTGGTGATCTGATCTAGGGGTTAATATGAGTATTTATAGGCACTTAAAACCCTAGGGTAATCAGATATGGACTTGAATAACCCAAATCCACTAGGAAATAGGCTTAGAAATCAGAAATAGAGAGGGATAATGCTTCCTAGGTGTGGCAGGTATGGGATAAGGTGATAAGGTTTCTAGAATGCCTTGCAAGGCAAGGGAAATCAGATTTCTAGAAGGGTTTGGGCGCCACCTTTGTAGGAGATAAGATAAGGTTCCTAGAATCATGATTTAAGTGCCAAATTTGTAGGGAAAAAGAGATAAGGGTGCAGCACCTTCTTAGGGATAATGTTTAGGGCTTCTAGAAAGCCTAAAACTAAGGGGAATTGGATAAAACGTGGCAAGGATAGGATAGGGTGTCCTAAATGGATAAGGACTCCTCATTGTACTTGGAAACTTTGCCTATTAGGATTAGGAAACCTTGTCTTCATCATTCCTTCTTCATCTTGGACTCCTTTTCCTTCTTGGACTTGGAAAACTTCTTTGTTGCTTCTCTTGAAACCATTTGGATTTTGACTTTCCTACTTCAAGTAGGAAACCTTGTTTGAGTAGGAATCTTCATTCTTCTAGGAATCCTAATTCAACTAGGGAACCCATTTCCATTAGGGGCTTTCCTACTTCAACTAGGAAACCTTGCTCTAGTAGGAAACATCATCTTCAAGTCTTCAATTTCGTCCATCCTCTTGGCTCCAAGCATATGATGTCCATTCCAAGCTCTAATTTGCTCCAAAAGGCTCCAAAATGCATCCTTTTGCATACTTTGCCCTTAAAACCTGAAAATACATAAAACTAGCTTAAAAGACTACTTTACTAAGGAAAAACACTTCAAATGCACAAGAACAAGCTAAACTAAGGTGCATAAATATGCTCCTATCAGTTGTCGTATGCAATCATCCAATTCAATAACGTTAGGAAGATTTGAAGGTTAATTTAAGCGGACCTAATTAACCCGGGGTGATGAGTTTCATAATTTATTGAAATGCAATTGGAAATCTTTTTATTATGCAAGTGTAACATGTGTGGAGATGAACCCCTTGGCTAGCATCCATTCATTCCATTTCATCAATTTCATATTTACATTCTGTCTAGTTTATTAACTTGTTTCGTTATTTCAATTTTCCTCCAAAACAAATCCCCCTTTAATTTGAAGTCTTAGATTAGTTAGAAAGTGTTTTGATTTGTGTTTCTAATTATTTTGATTCAAGTTTTCATCCAATTTCGTCCAAATTAGTGTAGGTGCTCAAAACTGCCCAGAAAGTGGTTTTTAGGCAGTTTTGAGTCTTCTAGTTGCTGTTTTGGTTTTTAGGTTTGTTTAAGTGTTTTAACTTTTAGTTTTGCATTCTTTGAGTCTAGTTTAGTGTTAAAGTGTCTTAATTTGTTTTTAAAGTGTTTTGAATCAACCTTTAATCTTAAATTCGTCCAAATTTGTGTTTAAGTCAGAAACTGCCTAGTTAGTGTTTTTAGGCAGTTTTGAGTCTTTTGAACCTGTTTTGAGTCCTTTGAGTCTTTGTGAACGTTTTTAACTTTGTTTTTATGTTTTTGAGTCAATTTAGAGGTTTTAGCAAGCCCTCCTAATCCCCGGTCTAGAACGATCCCTACTTGCATCCTTACTACAATTTGACAACAAGAGGGTTAATTTGTGTGCGTATAATTCTCGCATCAAACCCCTTAGCTAATCCATCCATCATCTTGTTTTCAAGGAATTCGTTTTACAATCTGCCTAGTTTGTTACTTTGTTTTGTTATTTCAATTTTCGTCCAAAACAAATCCCCCTTTAATTTGAAGTCTTAGATTAGTTAGAAAGTGTTTTGATTTGTGTTTCTAAGTATTTTGATCCAATTTCGTCCAAATTAGTGTAGGTGCTCAAAACTGCCCAGAAAGTGGTTTTTAGGCAGTTTGGAGTCTTCTAGTTGCTGTTTTGGGTTTTAGGTTTGTTTAAGTGTTCTAACTTTTAGTTTTGCATTCTTTGAGTCTAGTTTAGTGTTAAAGTGTCTTAATTTGTGTTTTAAAGTGTTTTGAATCAACCTATAATCTTAAATTCGTCCAAATTTGTGTTTAAGGTCAGAAACTGCCTAGTTAGTGTTTTTAGGCAGTTTTGAGTCTTTTGAACCTGTTTTGAGTCCTTTGAGTCTTTGTGAACGTTTTTAACTTTGTTTTTATGTTTTTGAGTTAATTTAGAGGTTTTAGCAAGCCCTCCTAATCCCCGGTCTAGACGGATCCCTACTTGCATCCTTACTACAATTTGACAACAAGAGGGTTTAATTTGTGTGCGTATAATTTTCGCATCAAATTTTGGCGCCGTTGCCGGGGATTAGCAACTTTGCTAATCCCTTGGATTGTTTTATTTTCGTTTGTTTTATTTTTCCAGATTCTTAATTTTGTTTTGTTTCTTGCTTTAGATACTAGTTCATGACTTGGAGTTCTCATCCGATTCGTGAACATATCCTGGAGTGATTGGGTTCTTCGTCCGGCTGCAAGACGTAAAAGAAAGCGCTACTTGGGAGGCAACCCAATGCACTGAATAAAACAAAGCATGTTCATAAAAATAAAAAAATAAAAAGAAAAAAAAAAAAAAAAGATACTAAACATGGAGAAAGATGGAGCCTTCACAAAGGATGTTTACGTGAAGCCCCACTGTTGAAGTATATTTCCTTCCTAATGCTAGAATATATTTAGTATAATGGCACAAGCAAGGGTGTCGAATCCACAGGGACTAATTGGACCTATGTAATTACTTGTTTTGCTAGAACTCTAAGAAATGAATCAAACTAATCAAACTAGGCATATTAAGACATGAATCAAACTAATCAAACTAATCAAACTAGGCATATTAAGACATGAATCAAACTAATCAAAATAGGCAGATTTGTTATTGAATCAAACTAGTCTAAATAGGCAGATTTGTTGTGGTAACTTGGAAGTATAAGAAAATGAAGTAAACACAAATAAATGAATCAACAACTAATACAATGAGATAGTTCCAATGGAAATGAAGCTAGGGATTCGATTTCACCATTGCTCAACTAAGTCCATATTTGTTAAGTTAGTTTGTACTCATTCATCTACCTATTTCTTGAGTTTGTTTCACTTGGACATGATCAACCATATGATGTGTGGATTTGATCAAATGTCTCTAATCATGAACCTAATTGTGATGTGCAACTTTGGTTCAAAATCAAGAGTATGTAATGCACAAGAAACTTTCATAAAACTAAAGGTAATAACTCGGCAGGATGTGTGCTAAACATTCCCTTCATTCATTCACATATCTACCAAGATTATGCATGATGTGTGTTCTAATCTTGGCTACACAACTTTGTGATTAATTCAAATGATGATCAAACATTAAAATCAATACACTAAGTCACCATTAAATCAGAGAATGAAACAAGAAATAGATGGACAAACTGAGCATTCTAACTTAATTACATGGCAAACTTTGCAAGGTTACATTGAATCCCTAGAGGAAGATTAGTTACACTTCATGTTTACAAAGGTTTAACATAAAAATAAATAACATGAGTGAACATAAGATTAAGAAGGAGAAACCCTTGAAGCAAAACTGATGTTGAAGTCCTTGAAGAGTCCCTTGGTGTGCTTCTCCAAATGTGGTGCGGATGAAGGTAGAATGGTGATGATTGAATGGTTTCTGCCCTTGGGACAGAAATGGACAGAGAATGGAGTGAAATGGGGGAGGTTAAGTGTGTAATGGACTGAATGAATAAGAAACCTTGCGGAACCCTTGTTGTATCAAGTGAGCTTTGTTTTATAGAAATGAATGTAGCTGCCATTCAGATTGGATCTCATGCACAAGTCAGATGGAATAGCATCAAAGGAGCTGGAATTGATGGGTTTCTGAGGTAGTGGACGCATGGCAGGGATAAAATCTGCAAGTATGTGTTTAATGTATTCAAAGAAGCACATGCTCTTGTTGCAACAAGTGAGTGGAACCTGCAAAGGTGACTTGGACCACCAGAAAATGTTTTGAACAAATCTGGAAAGGGGAAAGGAGCACACGGTATGGACATGATGGGATTTTCTGGAATAATGGTTAAATAACAAAAGGGGAATGTGAAAACATGTGGATTTCTGCAAAGATGAAACATGAGAATGGTGATGGAATGCACGGCCATGAATGTGTTTGTTGGTGTCAAAATGGCTGAAATGAATTAAATGATGGGAATGGGTGTTTTTTTGGCGCAAAAGGGAGATGGACAAGTATTGGAACACACGGCCAAGGTTGTGACATGCATGTGAATGCACATTTTGGTGTTGGAACCACATGGCTGACTTCAATGTTTTTGCCTTGTTTAAAATCACCCAATATGGCCGAATTGCATCTCTTAACACTTCACATCTTTTCTGGAATGTTTTTACTTCATTTGCTTTCCTATTGATCCAAATTCACACTTGGCTGCACACTAACACCAAATAATGTAAAATGCAACTAGTTTAATCCAAAACAATCACAAAGACACCAAATAATGAAGATATAAATGTATACAAAATGTGACTTATCACCCACTACGAGGCGTCGGAGCAGAAGGCATCGGAGCGGAAGGCATCGGAGCAGGAGGCATCGGAGCTAGAGCATTCCAGGCCTCAATACTGGGTGGAACGCTAGATGACCCAGGAAAAAGGTGCCTCTGGAAGAAAGACGCAAGCCTTTGACGGTCACTTTGAACGCGACCTTGAGATTCTTGCAGCTCATCAAGCTTCCTCTTCATGCCCGACGAATAGTTATTTGCAAGCACATGCAAACTTCTATTCTCATACTTAAGCTGTTTGATCTCCTGTTTAAGACTCTCCACCTCCGCCATCAAGGATTCAACCTGACGGGAGCGAGCAAGTAGGCGTTGGCCCATGTTGGACACAGAGCCAGCGCACTAAACGCTAAGAGCCAAGGACTCTTGAACGGCCAACTCATCAGACCGTCCTGAAAGCAACTGACTATCTTTTGGAGTGAGGAGGTTCCTAGCTACTATTGTAGCTGTTGTGGCGTCCTGAATCACAGAGTCTTCACCTGTAAGAGGACCGTTAGAAGATAAAAAAGAAGGGCGCCATACGTTACCTTGACGCGGCGCGCCCGTATCACTGCTTCTGCTGAGACTCAATTCTAAGCTAAGGTTCGATGGGTTTGCCATTTTTTCAAAGGTGTTCAAAGATGGGCAGTCTTCAGAGTGTGTATGTTGGTGGTGATCGATAGCTCTATAAAAAGCCAAGGCGACGCGTCCACCAATTCAAAAAGCCAGAATTTCCTGCGCAAAGTTCGGCAACGATCTCTCGGCTTTTCAGAAAACGCGTTCACTTTGTCAAAAGATCTCTGACAAAGTGAAAACACGTGGAGGCCATCATCGCAACTACACATCTTTAGCCGACAAACGCAAAGTTCGGCAACGCTTTCTCTACTTTTCAGAAAACGCATGCAGCTTTGTCAAAAGAGCCGCATCCGCACTACTACGTGTCGTTCAGGAAGCGAAGGGGCGTCGCTCAGAAATCGAAGGGGCGCCTGCTCAGAAATCGAAGAGGCGTCGTTCAGAAATCGAAGAGGCGTCACTATTTCAAAAAGCCGGATTTGCGGGATCAAAACGTTTGTCGACAAGGGTAAAAGAACAATACCACCACTTGCTATTGGAAAATCCCTATATATGTCGACCTTCATCTTTTATGGCAAGGCAAACCTGAGAAAATGCCCAACTCTTCCTCACCTCTGAGGGCGCACTCCCAGCAAATCCTTTCGAAATACTCCATTCTTTCTTCTTCCCCAAAGATGATACCAGATGCCTGGAGTACAGATGACCCAGGAGGAAACAGCACCACAAATACATGTGCTGATTCATTCACCGCTTCTTCAAAAGCAAAGGTATCTCATATCATCAAGGTCAAAAGCAAAAGTATCTCATATCATGCTCTTTCCCTGTCTTTTCCTTTGTCTTTGTTATTACTCGCATAGCAAAGTAAAAGAAGCAATCAGCCGGCACTTGGAGTCAGTCTTCCGACGACCGGGAATCCCTTTCCTGATTGCTTACCTAGCGTTGCTCTCGAGTAGTCATCTTCAACGGTTGATACAGTTCCAGAGAAGGGACCACTTCTGCAAAGGGGAGCAAGTAAGGTAAGTGAAAATGACACATTGAAGCATGTGGAGACAAGCAAAAACTGCATATGCTGAGCTATCCTCTAACCCTCTTCAATACGAATTGGAGAGATTGAACAAAGAAACAGATAAAAGGAGGAAGCTCAGACCTTCGGGGGAGACCAAAGGAAGCCTGCTGCCCAGTTCAAGAGTAGCACAAAGGAAAATCAACGATGGGAGCAGCGCAGTTCAAGAGTAAGCCTGTGGAATCACAAAGATCCAAGCCTCAATGCAATTACCAAGGAGAAGATGGAATTTACACTCTATAACCAGATTTGCGTCTCTAAACTCTTCTCTTTGTTAACTACATTCTGCCATGTTTAGTATGTTTAGTTGCTTTTTGTGTGTTTACTTATGTTTTTGTGTGAATCTATGCTTAAAACATTGAGGACAATGTTTGATTTAAGTGTGGGGGGGGGGGGTAACTAAGTATATTTATGCAAATTCGTGGGATTTTATCACCCATAACTTCAAATGTTGTTCCTTGCTGTTTTAAGGTGTTTTTAAGTTGTTTTAAAGTGTTTTAGTATGTTTTGTTTTTTTATAACTCCGAAAATCACATAAAAATTTGAAAAACATGTTTTTAAAAAAAGCCTAAAAAGAGTGTTTTGAGTCATTTTTGTGTGTTTGTGTGATGCGAGAATTATACGCACACAAATTAACCCTCTTGTTGTCAAATTGTAGTAAGGATGCAAGTAGGGATCGTTCTAGACCGGGGATTAGGAGGGCTTGCTAAAACCTCTAAATTGACTCAAAAACATAAAAACAAAGTAAAAACGTTCACAAATGATAGGAGCATTTTTATACGACTTAATTGGCTTGTTCTCATGCATTTATGTTGTTTTTCCTTAGTTAGTTTAGTGTTTAAAGTCATTTTCGTGCAATTTCAGGTTTTAGTGTCAAAGTATGCAAAAAGAAGCAATTTGGAGCATTCTAGAGCATTTTTGGGCCAAGATTGGATAGTGCAAGCATGGAGGCATGAGGATGGACGAATTTGAAGGCTTGAATTCAGTTAGGGAGCTGCAAGAAACCTTATTTCTAGAAGGCTTTATCTATTCACACATGGTGCCTAATTTCTGTATTGGAAGAACAAGCCGTCCTAGCTTGTCACTAGCCGTCCTAGCTTGTCACTAGCCGTCCTAGCTTGTCTCCTAGCCGTCCTATCTTGTCTCCTACCTTGTCCAAGCTACACACATATATCCTTTAAGTGTTTCATGTATAGAATTTCTGGTACAAAACCTCTTGTTTTCAACTAAGTTCTAAACCCTTCCTAGCCCTATAAATAAGGCAGCTGCAAGCATCACAAATTCATTCAGAAATTTCACAAACCCTTCACATCACTCATTCATCATCAAAATTCGTCCATTCTATTCCAGCCGCATCCATTGACCCCAAAGCACCATTCTTCAACCTAGAGATACAAACAGCCGTTCCACCACTTCCCAACCATCAAACACTCATCCACACCCATCCTACATCCCTTGCCGTGTCTCTAAACATCCCACAAACCGTTCTACATCATCAAAACGTCCCAGAATTCATCCCCATCCAATCTGCCGCAAGCAAGAGGAAGGAGACAGATGCGCAAAATTGTTTGGTTCTTCATTCTGAGTTGTTGAACGATTTTAGGTGTATTCTCTCTTATATTTCAATGTCTAATTGATGCGAACTAAGTAAGCACACAAATTAAACCCTCTTTTTGTCAAATTGTAGTAAAGATGTAAGTAGGGATCGTTCAAAACCGGGGATTAGGAGGGATTGCTAAACTCTTGAAAACTGACCTAAGAACTCCAAAACAAAGTTAAAAACACTAATTTGGACTCAAAGAATGAAAAACCAAAGTTAAAACACTAAAACAAAACAAAAACTCAAAACAGCAACTAGAAGACTCAAAACTGCCTAAAAACCACTTTCTGGGCAGTTTTGAGCACCTACACTAATTTGGACGAAATTGGTTGAAAACTTGACTCAAAACACTTAAAAACATGAACCAAAACAATTTCTAACTAAATTGAGACTTCAAAGTAAAGGGGGATTTGATTTGGACGAAATTAAAGTTGAGAAAACAGATTGCAAAGTAAAACTGATTTTGAAACGTTTTTGGGGTTTTTAATGGATGATGGACTAGTTAGGGGTTCTTTCTCCACACATGACAAGTATGCAAATGACTCGATTTCCAGTTATTCCTTCATAGAATTATGAATGACAATGCCCCAAATTAACCGTGACATCACTAGTTAATTCTCAAGTTTTCCTTGTGTTATTGAATTGGATGACATCATACGACAACCCAAAGCATTCTTCAAAAGTTCCTTACATGACATCATAATAAAGATACAATCAAAGATCATTACGTTCAATGAAAACTATAAGCATTGACAAAGCACTTGTGACTATGACATCATGACACTTATGCTAGGAATTGAACTTAACGCGATTGTGACTAGCAACCTTCACTACTTGTGAATATAAGTGTGTGACAATTATGTGAAACAAACTTATATTCTAGCATCATATTCATGCAAGCCAATTAAGTGTCGACCCCTAATTAACAAACACAAATACGTTATTACTCGCACAGTTAAGCCAATTGCATTCACGATTCAAGAACTCATAACTGGAATTTATCAAATCAACTTGCACACATAGTTATGGCTTCGAAATCACCCCTAACCAATAGGGGTTTAGCCACTCATGTTCATAGCAAAATGAAAGGAAAATAAATTAAACATTGAAATCATAAAACGAATTACACCTAGAATGCACCAACGACGAAGCTTGAGCATCCAAGAGTCCTTCCTTCTTTCTCCTTGCTACGGCACAAAGGTGGATGGGATGGTTGGGATGTGTTTTAGGATCAGGGATTATGGAATTGGATGGAGGATAGGCACGGCAAGGTGTAGTGTTGGCTGGAATTGTGTTTCTAGGATTTTAGGATGTGTAGAATGGTGTGGCTAGATGAATGGACGAAAATTGAGTGAATGAATGGGTATGAGAGGTGGTGATCTGATCTAGGGGTTAATATGAGTATATATAAGCACTTAAAACCCTAGGGTAATCAAATATGAGCATGTGACAAGGTAGGACGGCTAGGAGACAAGCTAGGACGGCTTGTGACAAGCTAGGACGGCTAGGAGACAAGCTAGGACGGCTAGGAGACAAGCTAGGACGGCTAGTGACAAGCTAGGACGGCTAGGAGACAAGGTAGGACGGCTAGTAGACAAGGTAGGACGGCTAGTGACAAGGTAGGACGGCTAGGAGACAAGGTAGGACGGCTAGGAGACAAGGTAGGACGGCTAGGAGACAAGCTAGGACGGCTAGTGACAAGCTAGGACGGTTAGGAGACAAGGTAGGACGGCTAGGTCTTCCAATACAGAAATTAGGCACCATGTGTGAATAGATAAAGCCTTCTAGAAATAAGGTTTTTAGGCCCCCTTGCAGCTCCCTAACTGAATTCAAGCCTTCAAATTCGTCCATCCTCATGCCTCCATGCTTGCACTATCCAATCTTGGCCCAAAAATGCTCTAGAATGCTCCAAATTGCTTCTTTTTGCATACTTTGACACTAAAACCTGAAATTGCACGAAAATGACTTTAAACACTAAACTAACTAAGGAAAAACAACATAGAACAAGCCAATTAAGTCGCATAAAAATGCTCCTATCAAATTCCCCCACACTTAGCTTTTGCTAGTCCTCGAGCAAAACAAAGAAATAAAACAAGACAAAACAAACAAACATTATCTAAACCTTCCAACGTTTGCCTCAGGGATTTCCAATGCACATGACATGTTAAAGATTATCATTCCCACAGATTTGAGTCAATTTAACACTTAAGCACATGCTTAATCATAGTCACTACTTACTAGTTCACAATTAACCAATTAAAACAATGTTTTGAATGTAGTAACATGCCTTAGAGAATTCCCTCAATCCTTAATAGATTTGCACTCTATTTTCACTCAGATTTTCTAACTACACACCCTATACTAGTTATATGTGAGAGAATTGATGTAGATATAAAAACGAATGCTCACATATATGTATCACAAAGAACGCAATTTCTGGAGTTAATAGGCATGATATGATCTCATGAATGGAATGCTACTACTTAGATGCGAGAACCAGTGTTGATGTATATTTCCTTCCTAATGCTAGAATATATTTAGTATAATGGCACAAGCAAGGGTGTCGAATCCACAGGGACTAATTGGACCTATGTAACTACTTGTTTTGCTAGAACTCTAAGAAATGAATCAAACTAATCAAACTAATCAAACTAGGCATAAATTGGCAGATTTGAGATATGAATCTAGAAAGCATAAGAAAATGAAGTAAACACAAATCAATGAATCAATAGCTAATATAAAAGGATAGTATCAATGGAAATGAAACTAGGGATTCGATTTCACCATTGCTCAACTAAGTCCATGTTTGTTAAGTTAGTTTATACTCAAAATACTCTCCAATCTGCAACTAGGGTTCGTTTTACTTATTTATGATCATCCATTTGATGTGTGGTTGTGATCAAGTACTCCTAATATGCAACCTAGTTGTGATGTTCAACTTAGATTAGCAAGAAAGAATCCATTAAGAACAAGAAAACTTCAATGAATCAAAGAAATCACATGGCAGGATGTATGCATAGCAGTTTCTTCATTCATTCACATGTCTACCAAGATTAAGCATGATGTGTACTATAACCTTGATCAAATAATTCATAAGCAGCCCTAATGGTGATCAAACATTAAGATTAACAAACAAATTAAACTATAAAATCAGTGAATGAAACAAGAACACAGATTGGTGAAAATGAGCATTCTAACTTAATTACATGGCAAACTTTGCAAGGTTACATCGAATCCCTAAGGATAGATTAGTTACAATTCATGTTTACAACAGATTTGACATAAAAATATAAAACATGAATGAACATAGAATTGATAAGAATGAACCCTTGAAGCAAATCTGATGTTGAAGTCCTTAAAGAGTCCCTTGGTGTTGCTTCTCCAAGTATGGTGCGGATGAAGGTGGAATGGTGAAGTTTGAATGGTTTCTGCCCTTGGGACAGAAAATGGACGAAAATGGAGTGAGATGGGAGAGTTTCAAGTGTGTAATGGACTGGTATGAAGAAGAAGATTTTCGGACCCCTTTAGGACAGAAATGAGACTTGTTTTATGGAAAGAATCTGACTCCAAACATTCAGATTGGATCTAGCCTTTGTTTAACTCCAATGGCAGAGAATAAATCAGGTGGAATGATGGATTTCTGAGGTAGTGGGCGCATGGGATGGACAAAGTCTGCAAACATGTGGTTTATTTAATCCAAATGCATGTGAAATTCTGCCAAGATAAAGTGGAGTCTGCAAAGGTGGAATAAACCACCAGAAAATGCTTTGAACAAATCTGGAAATGGGAAAGGGAGCACACGACATGGACATGATGGGATTTTCTGAAATAATGGTTGAATAACAAAAGGGAAAGGTGCAAACATGTGAATTTCTGCAAAGATTAAACATGAGAAAGATAATGGGATGCAAGGTCAGATTGTAAGCATGCATGTGAATGCATGTTTTCATGTTTAGAGTTGCAAAATCTGACTTGAAATCTCATGATAGTACACGGCATGGAATGATGTGTTTGTTGGTGTCAAAATGGCTGAAATGAATTAAGTGATGGAAATGGTGTTTTTGGCGCACAAGGGAGATGGAATGGATGTGGTTTGCACGGCTAAAGTTTTGAACATGCATGTGAATGCATGTTATGGTGTTTGGAAGCACATGGCTGACTTCAATGTTGTTGCCTTGTTTAGAATCACCCAATATGGCCAAATTGCATTTCTTAACACTTCACATCTTTTCTGGAATGTTTTTACTTCAATTGCCTTCCCATTGATCCAATTTCACCCTTGGCTGCACACTAACACCAAATAAGGTAAAATGCAACTAGTTTAATCCAAAACAATCACAAAGACGCCAAATAAGGACGATATAAGTGCATGCAAAATGTGACTTATCAAATACCCCCAAACCTGGTTTTTGCTAGTCCTCGAGCAAACTTAAAACTAAAACACACAAAACACAAACATATAACTAAACCACTTTCGCTGGCTAAACGATTGCACTGAGCATGTGCAACAAGCCTTTGAACCCCTAGGTGTCCCTAGTTGGAGGAGTTGTGTCTCCTGAGGGCTTACAGTGATGACACCCACAAACATCTACAAACACTGCAAACAATTTGGTTAATACATGCTTTAAACAAACTAATAAGAACCAATGAAGGTTTTGTCATTTATTCAACTCAAAAGTTTGCCACTTCAAAGAATCGTATCAATTGTAACGTATAAAGATATTTCTCAATGTCTTACAACTTCAAGGTCACCATACCCAAATGCTTAAGATAGAATTCGCCTCAACTCTACTCCTCACAGTCTCCACTCAAATTTTCACTCAGATCTTAAGGTTTAGTCTCTCAACAACATATATGAGTGAAATTATGTAAAGGAAATCAAAGTTCTCACATATGAAATCTGAAATGGAAGCACAGTTTCTGAGTAGATCTCATGAAATGAATCAAATACTAAGAATATAGATAACACACACACTTACCATCACCCATGAATACATCCTCAATGATCAGCTAGGTCTTTCTCAAGGTTGTAATGCAAGGCTTAGGGTACGGGTTATGAAAGACTTGATATGAAATGCTAGAGTTCGGGGCATACCAAAGTGTCTTTGAGGCTCTTCACTGGCATTTGTCTTCTTTTGTTTTTGACGTCCAGGCCCTATGCTTTATAATGAGGCGATTTGGAAATTGTATCCACTTTGATCCTCTTTTTTTTTCTTTTATTTTTTCTTTCTCTTTAGAAACATTTTCAACATAGGTGCCCTCGGTACACGCTACAATCTTGCTTTATAACTCAATCTGCCCTTAGTCTTCATCACATTGGTATTCCCCAAACTATAAGGTATGGCTTGTAATGGGCCAGAATGGGTAGATTATGGTGTGGGTGATGAAAGAATTAGGCTAAAGTGTTTGGCTGCAACCAGGGTGAATGGAGCACACAAATGGGTAGGATTTAAGCCTTTTAGTAGTTAAACATGCATAGCCTAACATCCTCTCATTGAGTTCATTCATGAATGATACTAAACACATGGTATTTGCAAAGGAGAATGATTCTTAGTATCCAAACAAAATAGAAATAATGAGATCATTTAAAGTGAAATTGAAAGAAAAAGATAGGAGTAGAAACACTTTAAACCCTCTCAAAGAAGCAATTAGGCTCAAAATAACTCACTAGGGTAGTCTCCACTATTCTTCTTCCAGAATTTAAGTATGGTACCTCTATCATCATAATTCCAAGAGTTATAGCTTTATACATGACAACGAGATGCAACACTTTTTCATAGCAACCCAATCGTTTATTTTCAAACATAACCCTCATATACATTCATATTAGTAAGCAAAACACACTTAACTGAAACAAACACATAAAACCAATACAAACATTTCAAAACATGTTTTTCAAATTTTTATGTGATTTTCGAATTTTTAAGTCAAAACACACTAAACACACTTAAAAACAGCAAGAAACAACATTTGAAGTTATGGTAGATAAAACCCTACGAATTTGCATCAAAACACTTTAGTAATTCCCCCACACTTAAATCAAACATTGTCCTCAATGTTAAAAACCACACTAAACACAAACAAACATATAAACAACAATTAAACATATTAAACATGGCAGAATGTATCTAACAAAGAGAAGAGTTTAGAGATGCAAATCTGGTTATGGAGTGTTCGTTCCATCTTCTCCTTGGTGATTGCAGTGAGGCTTGGATCTTTGTGATTCCACAGGCTTACTCTTGAACTGCGCTGCTCCCATCGTTGATTTTCCTTTGTGCTATTCTTGAACTGGGCAGCAGGCTTCCTTTGGTCTCCCCCGAAGGTCTGAGCTTCCTCCTCTTATCTGTTTCTTTGTTCAATCTCTCCAATTCGTATTGAAGAAGGTTAGAGGATAGCTCAGCAAAGCTAGGTAAGCAACCAGGGAATAGAGTCCAGATAGACTCCAAGTGCCGGCTGATTGCTTCTTTCACTTTGCCATGCAAGTAATAACAAAGACAAAGGAAAAAACAGGGAAAGAGCATGATATGAGATACTTTTGCTTTTGACCTAGAGCATGATATGAGATACTTTTGCTTTTGACCTTGATGATATGAGATACCTTTGCTTTTGAAGAAGCGGTGAATGAATCAGCACATGTATTTGTTGTGCTGTTTCCTCCTGGGTCATCTGTACTCCAGGCATCTGGTATCATCTTTGGGGAAGAAGAAAGAATTGAGTATTTCGAAGGGCTTTGCTGGGAGTGCGCCCTCAGAGGTGAGGAAGAGTTGGGCATTTTCTTCAGGTTTGCCTTGCCATAAAAGATGAAGGTCGACATATATAGGGATTTCCCAATAGCAAGTGGTGGTATTGTTCTTTTACCCTTGTCGACAACCGTTTTGATCCCGCAACTCCGGCTTTTTGAAATAGTGACGCCTCTTCGATTTCTGAACGACACCTCTTCGATTTCTGAGCAGGCACCCCTTCGATTTCTGAACGATGCATCTTCGCTTCCTGAACGACACGTAGTAGTGCGGATGCGGCTCTTTTGACAAAGCTGCATGTGTTTTCTGAAAAGTAGAGAAAGCGTCGCCGAACTTTGCGCTTGTCGGCTAAAGACGTGTAGTTACGATGATGGCCTCCACGTGTTTTCACTTTGTCAGATATCTTTTGACAAAGTGAACGCGTTTTCTGAAAAGTTGAGGGAGCGTCGCCTTGCTTTACGCATGAATTTCCGGCTTTTTGAATCGGTGGACGCGTTGCCTTGGCTTTTTATAGAGCTATCGATCACCTGCCAACTTACACACTCTGAAGATTTTCCATTCTTGAGACTCGTCTCCGGCCCTTTGAAAATCTACTCCGTCCACCCCTTCTCTTTTAACTTCGTGAACAATGGCTAGCTCATCCAACCCATCGAACCTTTGCTTAGATTTGAGTCTAAGCAGTGATCCGGTTGCGTCTCGTCAGGGTAAGGTATGGTGCCCGTCTTTCTTATCTTCCCATGGCCCTCTTACAGATGAGGACTCTGTGATGACGGATCCCACAACGGCTACGATAGTGGCTCGGAACCTCCTCACTCCCAAAGACAGTCAGCTTCTTTCAGGACGGTCCGATGAGTTGGCCGTTCAAGAATCCCTGGCTCTGAGTGTTCAGTGCGCTGGCTCTGTGTCCAACATGGGCCAACGCCTTCTTGCTCGCTCCCGTCAGGTTGAATCCTTGATGGCAGAGGTGGAGAGTCTTAAGCAGGAGATCAAAGAGCTTAAGTACGAGAACCGAAGTTTGCACGTGCTTGCCAACAATTATTCGACAGGCATGAAGAGGAAGCTTGATGAGCTTGATGACCGTCAACGGTTTGCAGCTTTCTTCCAGAGGCACCTTTTTCCTGGGTCATCCAGCGTTCCACCAAGGCTTGGGGCCTTGAATGATATATCCTCGGTGCCTCCCGCTCCTATGCCTCTCGCTCCGATACCTTCTGTTCCGATGCCTCCTGCTCCTATGCCTCTCGCTCCAATACCTTCTGTTCCGATGCCTCCTGCTCTGATGCCTCTTGCTCCGAGAGTGTTGCCACGTAGTGGGGCCTCATGTACACAACCTTTGTAAAGGCTCCATCTTTCTACCATGTTTTTTTTTTTTTTTTTTTTTTTTTTTTTTTTTTTTTTTTGTACATGCTTTGTTTTATTCAGTGCATTGGGTTGCCTCCCAAGTAGCGCTTTCTTTTACGTCTTGCAGCCGGACAAAGAACCCAATCACTCCAGGATATGTTCACGAATCGGATGAGAACTCCGAGTCATGAACTAGAAACTATGATCTCAAATCCTTTACTTGTTGAACTAGGTGAAATCCTTTCCTCTTCCTCGAGGATAAAGGATGAATTTGATGGCACAAAGTTGTCCAAAGCGTGGCCCTTTAACCGTTCAAGTCTTTGGCCTAACTCAACAAGTTTATTTGACATATACTACCTGAAACAAAGTAACACAAGTGAAAATGAAAGTCAAGAAGCAAACAACAATGAAATGAACAAGAATAAACTTAAAAACGTTTGAAAAAAACTCAAGGGACTCAAAACAAGCTAAAACTCTCAAAACTGCCTAAAAACACAAACTAGGCAGTTTTGACACTAAACACTTGGAAACTGACTTAATAACTCAAAAACAAAGTTTAGAACACTAAATTTGGCTCAAAGAATGCGAAACTAAACGCTTCGAACCCTTAAACAAACCTAAAACACAAAGCAGCAACTAGAAGACTCAAAACTGCCTAAAAAACACTTTCTGGGCAGTTTTGAGCACCTACACTAATTTAGACGAAATTGGATGGAAACTTGAATCAAAACACTTATAAACACAAATCAAAACACTTTCTAACTAATTTGGACAAAACAAAGACTCAAAGGACTCAAAATAAGTTCAAAAGACTCAAAACTGCCTAAAAACACTAACTAGGCAGTTTCTGACCTTAAACCCAATTTTGGACGAAAATTAGGTTTGGACTTGACTCAAAATGCTTTAAAACACCAAATAAGACAGATTTCTAAGCCTAAGACTTAACAAAATATGGAGGGCTTTGTATTTGGACGAAATGCAATTAAATGGACAGATTATAAAGAAAACAGATTTTCAAGCAAATTGATGTACACCAATGGATAATAGAATGGCTAAGGGATTCTTTTCCACTCATGAAATGTATGCAACTTAAATCAACTTCCAGTTATTGATAGGAGCATTTTTATGCGACTTAATTGGCTTGTTCTCATGCATTTATGTTGTTTTTCCTTAGTTAGTTTAGTGTTTAAAGTCATTTTCGTGCAATTTCAGGTTTTAGTGTCAAAGTATGCAAAAAGAAGCAATTTGGAGCATTCTAGAGCATTTTTGGGCCAAGATTGGATAGTGCAAGCATGGAGGCATGAGGATGGACGAATTTGAAGGCTTGAATTCAGTTAGGGAGCTGCAAGGGGGCCTAAAAACCTTATTTCTAGAAGGCTTTATCTATTCACACATGGTGCCTAATTTCTAGCTTGTCTCCTAGCCGTCCTAGCTTGTCTCCTAGCCGTCCTAGCTTGTCACTAGCCGTCCTACCTTGTCTCCTAGCCGTCCTACCTTGTCACTAGCCGTCCTAGCTTGTCTCCTAGCCGTCCTAGCTTGTCACTAGCCGTCCTACCTTGTCTCCTAGCCGTCCTAGCTTGTCACTAGCCGTCCTACCTTGTCTCCTAGCCGTCCTAGCTTGTCACAAGCTCATATCTGATTACCCTAGGGTTTTAAGTGCTTATATATACTCATATTAACCCCTAGATCAGATCACCACCTCTCATACACATTCATTCACGCCAGAAATTCATTCCCTCTCTCTAACACAGCCATACTTCACCATTCTTCATATTTTCTGCCCAAAAACACTCCTTGCCTTCCCCTACATCCATCCCTACCCTAAACACATCATTCTACATCATCCATAACCCCCAAAACTCACCAAAACCCCTTGTGCCGCAGCAACTAGAGGAGAAGAGGCTTAAACGTTCATACAATTCAAGATTGAGTTGTTGGAATTTTTAGGTGTACTTCGATTCTTGTTTTCAATGTTTACTTTGTTATTATCTTCTAAGTTTGCTGTAATCATGAGTGGCTAAACCCCTAATTAGTTAGGGGAAAGTTTGAAGCCATGAACATGTTTGAAATATGAATTGATTTCTTCCAATTGTGATTTGTTAAGTTGTGATCGCAATTCAATTATCTGTTTTATTCATAACTTGTTCTTGTATGTTGATTAAGGATGCATACTTAGTTTTCATGCATGAACTTGATGCTAGTTTATAAACGAGTTTCACCTAATCGTCACAAGTTTATAAACATGAGTAGTGAAGGTTGCTAGTCACAACCGCGTTAATTGAATTCTTGGCAAGAGTATCATGCATTCATAGTTACAATTGCCTCGTCAACACTTATAATTTTCATAGAGCATAATGATCTCTCACTGTATCTCTTCTATGCATTCATGTTGAGGACCGTTGGAGAATACTTTGAATTGTCGCATGCATCATCCAATTCATTGACATAAGGAAAATTTGAAGGTTAATTAGTGCATCACGGTTAACTTGGGGTGTTGAGCATCATAGTTAGTGAAAATCAATTGGAGAATCGATTCATATACAAATGTGTCTTGTGTGGAGAATGGACCTCTAACTAATCCATCCATCATCTTGTTTCTCAAATTCGTTTTACAATTCTGCCTAGTTTATTAACTTGTTTTGTTATTTCAATTTTCGTCAAATCAAAACCCCCCCCCTTTACTTTCTTGTTCTATAGTGTTTAGAATCTGTTTAATTTATGTTTTAAAGTGTTTTGAATCCACCTATAATCTTAAATTCGTCCAAATTTGTGTTTAAGGTCAGAAACTGCCTAGTTAGTGTTTTTAGGCAGTTTTGAGTCTTTTGAACTTGTTTTGAGTCCTTTGAGTCTTTGTATTGTCCAAATTAGTTAGAAAGTGTTTTGATTTGTGTTTCTAAGTATTTTGATTCAAGTTTTCATCCAATTTCGTCCAAATTAGTGTAGGTGCTCAAAACTGCCCAGAAAGTGGTTTTTAGGCAGTTTTGAGTCTTCTAGTTGCTGTTTTGGGTTTTAGGTTTGTTTAAGTGTTTTAACTTTTAGTTTTGCATTCTTTGAGTCAAGTTTAGTGTTTTAAACTTTGTTTTTGAGTTTTTAAGTCAGTTTCCAAGTGTTTAGCAATCCCTCCTAATCCCCGGTTAAGAACGATCCCTACTTATACTTATACTACAATTGTCAAAAAGAGGGTTAATTTGTGTGCGTATATAATTCTCGCATCAAATTTTGGCGCCGTTGCCGGGGATTAGCAACTTTGCTAATCCTTTGGATTGTTATTTTCGTTTTCTTATTAGATCAGATTCTTATGTTATTTTGTTTCTTGTTCTAGGTACTTGTTTATGACTCGGAGTTCTAATCCGGTTCACGAACATATTTTAGACTTTGACGACGATTTTGAGCGGACGTTGAGGAAGCAAAAGAATCAACAAAACCCTACCCCACCGTCTTCTAGCTCTACATCCGAGTTTGTGGAGGAAAGAGAGCCCACGGCACAATTTGTGGAGGAAGTACCAACCATGGCCGTGGACAATCGTACCATCAAAGAGCTCTCTGCCTCAGGTATGGGCAATGCCGTTCCTTTATGCATACAATACCCTACGGCAGCTGAAGGTAAGACGGAAGAATTTGAACTTAAGTCTAGTTTATTACATCATATTCCTAAATTCCATGGGTTGTCCATGGAAGATCCTAACAAACATCTTAAGGAATTTGAAGTAGTTTGCTCAAGTATGACACCCATCAACGTGGATGGGAGTATTTTGAAGATGAAGGCCTTTCCATTCTCACTTATGGACAAGGCCAAAGATTGGTTGTTTGAATTGTCCCCTGGAACTGTCAACTCTTGGGAAAGTATGAAACGTGCATTCTTAGAGAAATTCTTTCCCACTGCCAAGATCATTCTCTTGAGGAAACGAATTAGTGGCATCCAACAAAATCAAGGTGAGTCGTTTCCATCTTATTATGAACGTTTTAAATCACTTGTTGCTTCATGTCCACAGCACCAAATGAAGGAGGAGCTGCTCATTCAATATTTCTACGAGGGACTCCTTCCCATGGAACGTCAAATGCTAGATGCTTCGGCGGGTGGTGCATTAGTGGACAAGACTCTAGTGGATGCCAAAGCTCTAATTGCCAACCGAGCACACAACGCTCAACAATATGAAGGTGTTGGACAAAGAGAGGGGCCACGGCAACAAAGTGTGAATGAGGTAAGTGCAATTTCTGATATTCAATCACAATTGGCTAATCTTACTTCTCTTGTGTCTCAGGTTGTCAAGGGATCAAAACCACAAGACAACCAAGTGTGTGGCGTGTGTTCAATGCAAGGGCATCCATCCGAGACATGCCCTCAGTTGATAGAGAATGGAGGATGGGAATCTGCCAATGCCATTGGTTTCCAAGGCCAAAACCAACCCAAACATGATCCATACTCCAACACCTACAACCCCGGATGGAGAGATCACCCCAATTTCAAGTGGAGGGAGTCCCAACAATCTGCACCACAAAGGGGATTTCAACAAAACCCCCCTGGGTTCCCACGGCCATACCAAGCAACCCAACCACCATCGTCCCAAAACAACTCAGGTTCGTCTTTTGATAATTCTCAAGTTATTCAATTACTAACTACATTGGCGCAGGGGCAAGAAAAACAAGCCAAAGACATGCAAAATTACGCCAATGAGGTACAAAATCAAGCTCGAGAGGTGACGGATTTGAAGAGACAAGTGGGACAAATGGCGGAATTCATGGGGCAATTTAGTAGAGAACAAGGTAAGTTACCAAGTTCAACGCAAGTGAATCCGAAAGGTGGATTCGAATCTGCCAAAGCCATAGTGTTGAGAAGCGGAAAAGAAGTTGGGGCAGGTTCTTCATCAAAAACATGTCACAAAGAGGATGAAAAACTGCATTTTGAAGAGGGGGAAGTAACCAAACCCACGGGAAGGGTGGAACTCCCTTTGCCGCAAGCTTCTAGTGGCTCTAAACCACCCAATCTGTCCAATAAAGGTAAAAACGTGTTAAGTTCAGTTCCTACTAATATTTTTCCTTCGAATGTGCCTTTTCCTAGTAGGTTCATGCAAACAAAGAGAGAGGAAGCCGAAAAAGACATTCTCGAAACGTTTCGGAAAGTTCAAGTCAATATCCCTCTTTTGGATGCAATCAAGCAAGTCCCGCGGTACGCCAAGTTTTTGAAGGAGCTTTGCACTAATAAAAGGAAGATTTCGACCAAGGAGGTTGTCAAAGTGGGTGAAAATGTCTCCGCCATCTTGCAAAGAAAACTGCCCCCTAAATGCAAGGATCCGGGTAGTTTTACAATTCCATGTGTTATTGGTAATACTCGTTTCGAATCTGCCATGTTAGATTTAGGTGCGTCAATAAACGTCATGCCATATTCAATTTATGCATCTATGAATCTAGGAGCATTGAAAAATGATGGTGTTATTATACAATTGGCCGATAGATCTAATGCCTATCCAAAGGGAGTTTTGGAAGATGTTTTAGTACAGGTCAATCATTTAATCTTTCCGGCGGATTTCTATGTGCTTGAAATGGATGAGTCCGACCATGCCCCTTCATTGCCCATCCTCCTTGGAAGGCCATTCATGAAAACTGCTCGTACAAAGATTGACGTATATAATGGCAATTTGACAATGGAATTTGATGGGGAAGTTATTAAGTTCAATCTTTCTGATTCTATGAAGTACCCTAGTGAGAATCATTCGTGTTTTGCTATTGATATAATTGATTCTCTGGCGCAGGACCATTTGGACAATTTGAAGGACGATGCACTTGAATTGGTCATTGCACAAGGAAGGGACGTGCAGAACATTGAGACAACCACCAAGGAACCCCACGGCATGCATGAGGAGTCCTTGGCCGTGCCCCCTAGTGAGGATATGATGGAGATGGTGGCTGCACTCGAGTCATTGCCATCCCATTCAGGTAAGTTTTTGGACCCTATTTTAAGTTCTGTTTCGACTAATAAAATGCTTCCCTCAGTTGTGCAGCCACCTACACTTGAACTTAAGCCGTTGCCGAGTCACTTGAAGTACGTGTTCTTGGGAGAGGATGAGACATTGCCCGTCATTATTTCATCCTCACTCACGGCACAAGAGGAGAGCAAATTAGTGCGAGTGCTTAAAGAGTACAAGACGGCAATTGGATGGACTTTGGCCGACATAAAGGGAATCAGCCCTACTATGTGCATGCATCGCATTCTTCTAGAGGAGGGGTCCAAAACATCTCGAGAGGCTCAACGCCGTCTGAACCCTCCGATGATGGAAGTAGTGAAGAAAGAGGTAATCAAATTGCTTGATTGTGGAGTGATTTATCCTATTTCTGATAGCAGGTGGGTTTCGCCCGTGCAATGCGTTCCAAAGAAATCCGGAGTAACTGTGGTTGAAAACGCCGAGAATGAGATTGTTCCTACGCGCATTCAAACTGGTTGGAGGGTGTGCATCGACTATAGGAAGTTAAACGCCACCACAAGGAAGGACCACTTCCCATTGCCGTTCATTGACCAAATGCTCGAAAGGTTAGCGGGATATGCTTTCTATTGTTTTCTTGATGGTTACTCTGGTTATAATCAAATTGTCATAGCACCCGAGGACCAAGAAAAAACCACTTTCACATGCCCTTTTGGTACATTTGCATATCGTCGCATGCCTTTTGGTTTATGTAATGCACCTGCTACGTTTCAAAGATGCATGATGAGTATATTTTCTGATTATGTTGAGAAAATCATTGAAGTTTTTATGGATGATTTTAGCGTCTTTGGTAATTCTTTTGATGGTTGCTTGCATAATCTGAGTTTGATTCTAAAACGTTGTGTTGAAACTAACCTTGTTCTTAATTGGGAAAAGTGTCATTTCATGGTTAAACAAGGCATAGTTTTAGGGCACATTATCTCTGAAAACGGCATTGAAGTAGACAAATCTAAAATAGATCTTGTACGTCACTTACCCTCTCCAACTTCGGTTAGAGAGGTTCGTTCTTTTCTTGGCCATGCAGGATTCTATCGTAGGTTTATAAAGGACTTCTCAAAAGTTGCACAACCTCTTTGCCGTCTCCTACAAAAAGAAGTGGCGTTTGAATTCACCAAGGAGTGCACGGCTTCATTCAATCAACTCAAGGAGTTGTTGACCACGGCACCAATCATTGCTCCCCCTGATTGGGGTCTCCCTTTTGAATTGATGTGTGACGCCTCTGATTATGCTCTAGGGGCTGTTTTAGGGCAAAGGAAAGACAAAAGGCCGCATGTCATCTACTATGCCTCACGGACGTTGAATGATGCACAACTAAATTATTCTACAACCGAAAAAGAACTCTTGGCTATTGTATTTGCATTAGATAAGTTTAGATCATATCTTCTTGGTACTAAAGTCATTGTTTTCACTGACCATGCAGCCTTGAGGTATCTTTTCACAAAAAAGGAGGCCAAGCCAAGACTCATTCGATGGATGCTCCTACTTCAAGAGTTCGATCTTGAAATTCGAGACAAGAAAGGGTGTGAAAACGTAGTGGCTGACCACCTAAGTAGAATGGTGCGTGAGGAAGAGCCCGTTCCCATCGTAGAGACATTCCCGGATGAACAACTTCTGTCCATTGAGGTAAGAACCCCTTGGTATGCCGATTTGGTCAATTTCTTGGTGTCTAAGCAAGTTCCTAGTACCCTAAACAAATTCCAACGTGATAAACTTGTTCATGATGCACGTTTTTATGTTTGGGATGATCCATATTTGTGGAAATTCTGCCCAGATCAGATTGTGCGTAGATGTGTGCCCGAATCTGATTTTAATTCCATTCTTACATTCTGCCATACTTATGCATGTGGGGGACATTTTGGCACCCAAAGGACAGCCCTAAAGGTGTTACAATCTGGATTTTATTGGCCTAATCTCTTTAAAGATGCTAAAATGTTTTGTTTAACATGTGATAAGTGTCAAAGAACAGGTAACATAGGGCCTAAGGACCAAATGCCGCAACAATCTCTCTCCTTTGTGGAAATTTTTGATGTTTGGGGTATTGATTTCATGGGCCCCTTCCCTCCATCTTTTGGTTTCACTTATATCTTGCTAGCTGTCGATTATGTTTCCAAATGGGTGGAAGCCAAAGCCACCCGTACTAACGATTCTAAGGTTGTTGCAGATTTTGTGAAATCTAATATTTTTGCTAGGTTTGGGATGCCACGAGTTTTAATTAGTGATGGGGGTTCTCACTTTTGTAACCGCACCATTGAAGCTTTGCTCAAGAAGTACAACGTTACTCATAAGGTTTCCACACCTTATCACCCTCAAACTAATGGGCAAGCGGAGGTTTCAAATAGGGAGATCAAACAAGTCCTAGAGAAAACCGTGGGACCCTCAAGAAGAGATTGGAGTTTGCGCTTGGACGATGCATTGTGGGCCTATCGTACGGCTTACAAAACTCCCCTTGGCATGTCACCTTTTCGGCTTATATATGGTAAGCCATGTCATTTGCCCGTTGAGTTAGAGCACAAGGCACATTGGGCTGTGAAAACCTTCAATTTGGACATAGACGCTGCTGGAGTTCATAGGAAGCTCCAATTAGATGAACTTGAGGAGATTAGGAACGAGGCTTACGAGAATGCTCGCATCTACAAGGACAAAACGAAGGCTTATCATGATAAGATGCTTCGTACCAAAACGTTCTCCAAGGGGCAGAAAGTGTTGCTTTTTGATTCAAGACTTCGGTTATTCCCTGGTAAGTTACGTTCTAAATGGATTGGACCTCTTGTTGTTACTAATGTTTTTCCTCATGGTGCAGTCCAAGTCCAAAGCTTAAAAAGTGGCCACGAGTTCAAGGTGAACGGACATAGATTGAAGCCATACTATGAGAACTTTGTGGAGCATGTTGTGGAAGAGCTTCCCTTGGGTGCCGTGGGCTCCAATCTGGAGTGATTGGGTTCTTCGTCCGGCTGGAAGACGTTAAAGCAAGCGCTACTTGGGAGGCAACCCATGCAATCAACAAAGGAAGAACTTGGGAATCGCTCCATACTCAGATTTGCGTCCCTAAACCCTTTCCTTTGTTGCTTTCTTTATGTTATGTGTATTGTGTTTTTAATTGTGTCTAAAACATTGAGGACAATGTTTAGTTTAAGTGTGGGGGGGTAACATTCTGTTTTGATATATTTTTGCATGAAATTCGTAGGGTATTACCACCTAACATGTCTAAACTTGTTTCCCACTGTTTTTAAGTGTTTTTAAGCTATTTTAGAGTGTTTTAGGGTGTGTTGACTTAAAAATCCGAAAATACCATAAAAATTTGAAAAATTGTTTTGAAAAACCCAAAAAGAGTTGTTTTTGTGTGTTGTTGGTGTCGTAGGTTACCTTCCAACACAATGATGAGGATTTGGTTTTTAATTGCATGACGGTTAAAGAAAGTTACAAACATGGATGAAAGTTTGATTTACTCTATATTTATGCTTGGTTGTGGTTATAACTTATGAATTCACATGCAATCATAAAAGAAAAAAATCAGTTTTTGTAACATGCTTGAAGGAAGGAACTCAAATTAACGCTACAACCTTGTGAGACTTGAGCCTAAACGTTTATTTGGAGAGTTAAAATCTGTGCATTCTTTGTTTTCTAAAATCGTTGCATGATCTCATTATTCTTTGCTTGGTTGCTACTTAGAAGGTGTTTCATCATTTAGTTCCAAACACTAGAAGTCATGCCCATTTCATTCAAAGCATGGTATTGATTAGCATAACACATATTCAAGATGAAGTTGTGTAGTGACCACCACTTTAGCCAAAAAGCCGTGTGCCCTACTCCATTATATGTTTAGGTGTTAACCCCATTGAGCCTTGTTTAGCCTTTTCTTTGTTAACCCACATTACCCTCACCTAGCCTAGATTAGGACTATCCATACCCTCGTTCTTAAAGTATAGTAAGCATGCTTCAAATGGAATTCCTTTATGGCAGAAACCAAGTGTGGGGGAAGTTTTTGTTTTGAGAATTATGTGCCATAAGCACGGGTAGAAAGAAAAGAAAAGAAAAATTCGTGAAAAAAAAAAAAGAAAAAAAAAGTATGAAAAGAGTTGAACAACATGAGAAAAAGAGTTCCAAGGTGTTGTTTGTTGAAGAAAGGGTCCAAAAAGTTGAATTCGGCCCCAAGAAGTTGTTTAAAGTCTTCCCCTTGTGTTTTTAAGTTAATTTCTGCAAACTAAGTGAATTCTAAGTCTTAATTTCATTACTTTGCTTACTAATGCTTGAAGAACGTTTGTTTTCCCTATCCTTTCTTTGTTAACCAATACCCCAAGCCCCGTTGCAACCCTTAAACTTCTATCTTGAGTGTTATGTGTTTCAATTTGTTGAGTTTGAATTTGGTATGAGCATATGGTGTCACTGGTTCTCGCATCTAAGTAGTAGCATTCCATTCATGAGATCATATCTAAACATGCCTATTAACTCCGGAAATTGCGTTCTTTGTGATACATATATGTGAGCATTCATTTTTATATCTACATCAATTCTCTCACATATAACTAGTATAGGGTGTGTAGTTATAAAATCTGAGTGAAAATAGAGTGCAAATCTATTAAGGATTGAGGGAATTCTCTAAGGCATGTTACTACATTCAAAACATTGTTTTAATTGGTTAATTGTGAACTAGTAAGTAGTGACTATGATTAAGCATGTGCTTAAGTGTTAAATTGACTCAAATCTGTGGGAATGATAAACTTTAACATGTCATGTGCATTGGAAATCCCTGAGGCAAACGTTGGAAGGTTTAGATTATGTTTGTTTGTTTTGTCTTGTTTTATTTCTTTGTTTTGCTCGAGGACTAGCAAAAGCTAAGTGTGGGGGAATTTGATAGGAGCATTTTTATGCGACTTAATTGGCTTGTTCTCATGCATTTATGTTGTTTTTCCTTAGTTAGTTTAGTGTTTAAAGTCATTTTCGTGCAATTTCAGGTTTTAGTGTCAAAGTATGCAAAAAGAAGCAATTTGGAGCATTCTAGAGCATTTTTGGGCCAAGATTGGATAGTGCAAGCATGGAGGCATGAGGATGGACGAATTTGAAGGCTTGAATTCAGTTAGGGAGCTGCAAGGGGGCCTAAAAACCTTATTTCTAGAAGGCTTTATCTATTCACACATGGTGCCTAATTTCTAGCTTGTCTCCTAGCCGTCCTAGCTTGTCTCCTAGCCGTCCTAGCTTGTCACTAGCCGTCCTACCTTGTCTCCTAGCCGTCCTACCTTGTCACTAGCCGTCCTAGCTTGTCTCCTAGCCGTCCTACCTTGTCACTAGCCGTCCTACCTTGTCTCCTAGCCGTCCTAGCTTGTCACTAGCCGTCCTACCTTGTCTCCTAGCCGTCCTAGCTTGTCTCCTAGCCGTCCTAGCTTGTCACAAGCTCATATCTGATTACCCTAGGGTTTTAAGTGCTTATATATACTCATATTAACCCCTAGATCAGATCACCACCTCTCATACACATTCATTCACGCCAGAAATTCATTCCCTCTCTCTAACACAGCCATACTTCACCATTCTTCATATTTTCTGCCCAAAAACACTCCTTGCCTTCCCCTACATCCATCCCTACCCTAAACACATCATTCTACATCATCCATAACCCCCAAAACTCACCAAAACCCCTTGTGCCGCAGCAACTAGAGGAGAAGAGGCTTAAACGTTCATACAATTCAAGATTGAGTTGTTGGAATTTTTAGGTGTACTTCGATTCTTGTTTTCAATGTTTACTTTGTTATTATCTTCTAAGTTTGCTGTAATCATGAGTGGCTAAACCCCTAATTAGTTAGGGGAAAGTTTGAAGCCATGAACATGTTTGAAATATGAATTGATTTCTTCCAATTGTGATTTGTTAAGTTGTGATCGCAATTCAATTATCTGTTTTATTCATAACTTGTTCTTGTATGTTGATTAAGGATGCATACTTAGTTTTCATGCATGAACTTGATGCTAGTTTATAAACGAGTTTCACCTAATCGTCACAAGTTTATAAACATGAGTAGTGAAGGTTGCTAGTCACAACCGCGTTAATTGAATTCTTGGCAAGAGTATCATGCATTCATAGTTACAATTGCCTCGTCAACACTTATAATTTTCATAGAGCATAATGATCTCTCACTGTATCTCTTCTATGCATTCATGTTGAGGACCGTTGGAGAATACTTTGAATTGTCGCATGCATCATCCAATTCATTGACATAAGGAAAATTTGAAGGTTAATTAGTGCATCACGGTTAACTTGGGGTGTTGAGCATCATAGTTAGTGAAAATCAATTGGAGAATCGATTCATATACAAATGTGTCTTGTGTGGAGAATGGACCTCTAACTAATCCATCCATCATCTTGTTTCTCAAATTCGTTTTACAATTCTGCCTAGTTTATTAACTTGTTTTGTTATTTCAATTTTCGTCAAATCAAAACCCCCCCCCCTTTACTTTCTTGTTCTATAGTGTTTAGAATCTGTTTAATTTATGTTTCAAAGTGTTTTGAATCCACCTATAATCTTAAATTCGTCCAAATTTGTGTTTAAGGTCAGAAACTGCCTAGTTAGTGTTTTTAGGCAGTTTTGAGTCTTTTGAACTTGTTTCGAGTCCTTTGAGTCTTTGTATTGTCCAAATTAGTTAGAAAGTGTTTTGATTTGTGTTTCTAAGTATTTTGATTCAAGTTTTCATCCAATTTCGTCCAAATTAGTGTAGGTGCTCAAAACTGCCCAGAAAGTGGTTTTTAGGCAGTTTTGAGTCTTCTAGTTGCTGTTTTGGGTTTTAGGTTTGTTTAAGTGTTTTAACTTTTAGTTTTGCATTCTTTGAGTCAAGTTTAGTGTTTTAAACTTTGTTCTTGAGTTTTTAAGTCAGTTTCCAAGTGTTTAGCAATCCCTCCTAATCCCCGGTTAAGAACGATCCCTACTTATACTTATACTGCAATTGTCAAAAAGAGGGTTAATTTGTGTGCGTATATAATTCTCGCATCAGTTATCAAAAACAAAACAATAAAAACCACTCAAACAAATCAAAACACTCAAAACAGCCCCAAAACACTCAAAACTGCCTTAAAATCACTTTCTGGGCAGTTTTGAGCACTTTGGTAACTTTGGACGAAATTGAGTAATAGAATGAATCAAAATGCTTAAAAACACAAACTAAGATACTTTCTAACTAAAACACTCAACTTCCAGTTATCAATTTGACAAGTTATGAACCTTGACACTAATCAAAATAGCAAACAAGCAAACAAGCAATTACAAGGGACTGAAATCAGTCCCCGGCAACGGCGCCATTTTTGTTGATGTATATTTCCTTCCTAATGCTAGAATATATTTAGTATAATGGCACAAGCAAGGGTGTCGAATCCACAGGGACTAATTGGACCTATGTAACTACTTGTTTTGCTAGAACTCTAAGAAATGAATCAAACTAATCAAACTAATCAAACTAGGCATAAATAGGCAGATTTGAGATATGAATCTAGAAAGCATAAGAAAATGAAGTAAACACAAATCAATGAATCAATAGCTAATATAAAAGGATAGTATCAATGGAAATGAAACTAGGGATTCGATTTCACCATTGCTCAACTAAGTCCATGTTTGTTAAGTTAGTTTATACTCAAAATACTCTCCAATCTGCAACTAGGGTTCGTTTTACTTATTTATGATCATCCATTTGATGTGTGGTTGTGATCAAGTACTCCTAATATGCAACCTAGTTGTGATGTTCAACTTAGATTAGCAAGAAAGAATCCATTAAGAACAAGAAAACTTCAATGAATCAAAGAAATCACATGGCAGGATGTATGCATAGCAGTTTCTTCATTCATTCACATGTCTACCAAGATTAAGCATGATGTGTACTATAACCTTGATCAAATAATTCATAAGCAGCCCTAATGGTGATCAAACATTAAGATTAACAAACAAATTAAACTATAAAATCAGTGAATGAAACAAGAACACAGATTGGTGAAAATGAGCATTCTAACTTAATTACATGGCAAACTTTGCAAGGTTACATCGAATCCCTAAGGATAGATTAGTTACAATTCATGTTTACAACAGATTTGACATAAAAATATAAAACATGAATGAACATAGAATTGATAAGAATGAACCCTTGAAGCAAATCTGATGTTGAAGTCCTTAAAGAGTCCCTTGGTGTTGCTTCTCCAAGTATGGTGCGGATGAAGGTGGAATGGTGAAGTTTGAATGGTTTCTGCCCTTGGGACAGAAAATGGACGAAAATGGAGTGAGATGGGAGAGTTTCAAGTGTGTAATGGACTGGTATGAAGAAGAAGATTTTCGGACCCCTTTAGGACAGAAATGAGACTTGTTTTATGGAAAGAATCTGACTCCAAACATTCAGATTGGATCTAGCCTTTGTTTAACTCCAATGGCAGAGAATAAATCAGGTGGAATGATGGATTTCTGAGGTAGTGGGCGCATGGGATGGACAAAGTCTGCAAACATGTGGTTTATTTAATCCAAATGCATGTGAAATTCTGCCAAGATAAAGTGGAGTCTGCAAAGGTGGAATAAACCACCAGAAAATGCTTTGAACAAATCTGGAAATGGGAAAGGGAGCACACGACATGGACATGATGGGATTTTCTGAAATAATGGTTGAATAACAAAAGGGAAAGGTGCAAACATGTGAATTTCTGCAAAGATTAAACATGAGAAAGATAATGGGATGCAAGGTCAGATTGTAAGCATGCATGTGAATGCATGTTTTCATGTTTAGAGTTGCAAAATCTGACTTGAAATCTCATGATAGTACACGGCATGGAATGATGTGTTTGTTGGTGTCAAAATGGCTGAAATGAATTAAGTGATGGAAATGGTGTTTTTGGCGCACAAGGGAGATGGAATGGATGTGGTTTGCACGGCTAAAGTTTTGAACATGCATGTGAATGCATGTTATGGTGTTTGGAAGCACATGGCTGACTTCAATGTTGTTGCCTTGTTTAGAATCACCCAATATGGCCAAATTGCATTTCTTAACACTTCACATCTTTTCTGGAATGTTTTTACTTCAATTGCCTTCCCATTGATCCAATTTCACCCTTGGCTGCACACTAACACCAAATAAGGTAAAATGCAACTAGTTTAATCCAAAACAATCACAAAGACGCCAAATAAGGACGATATAAGTGCATGCAAAATGTGACTTATCAACCAGTGACACCATATGCTCATACCAAATTCAAACTCAACAAATTGAAACACATAACACTCAAGATAGAAGTTTAAGGGTTGCAACGGGGCTTGGGGTATTGGTTAACAAAGAAAGGATAGGGAAAACAAACGTTCTTCAAGCATTAGTAAGCAAAGTAATGAAATTAAGACTTAGAATTCACTTAGTTTGCAGAAATTAACTTAAAAACACAAGGGGAAGACTTTAAACAACTTCTTGGGGCCGAATTCAACTTTTTGGACCCTTTCTTCAACAAACAACACCTTGGAACTCTTTTTCTCATGTTGTTCAACTCCTTTCATACTTTTTTCTTTTTTTCTTTTTTTTTTCTTTTATTATTTTTTTTTTCACGAATTTTTTTTTTTTCTTTTCTTTCTACCCGTGCTTATGGCACATAATTCTCAAAATAAAAACTTCCCCCACACTTGGTTTCTGCCATAAAGGAATTCCATTTGAATCATGCTTACTATACTTTAAGAACAAGGGTATGGATAGTCCTAATCTAGGCTAGGTGAGGGTAATGTGGGTTAACAAAGAAAAGGCTAAACAAGGCTCAATGGGGTTAACACCTAAACATATAATGGAGTAGGGCACACGGCTTTTTGGCTAAAGTGGTGGTCACTACACAACTTCATCTTGAATATGTGTTATGCTAATCAATACCATGCTTTGAATGAAATGGGCATGACTTCTAGTGTTTGGAACTAAATGATGAAACGCCTTCTAAGTAGCAACCAAGCAAAGAATAATGAGATCATGCAACGATTTTAGAAAACAAAGAATGCACAGATTTTAACTCTCCAAATAAACGTTTAGGCTCAAGTCTCACAAGGTTGTAGCGTTAATTTGAGTTCCTTCCTTCAAGCATGTTACAAAAACTGATTTTTTTCTTTTATGATTGCATGTGAATTCATAAGTTATAACCACAACCAAGCATAAACATAGAGTAAATCAAACTTTCATCCATGTTTGTAACTTTCTTTAACCGTCATGCAATTAAAAACCAAATCCTCATCATTGTGTTGGAAGGTAACCTACGACACCAACAACACACAAAAACAACTCTTTTTGGGTTTTTCAAAACAATTTTTCAAATTTTTATGGTATTTTCGGATTTTTAAGTCAACACCCCCTAAAACACTCTAAAATAGCTTAAAAACACTTAAAAACAGTGGGAAACAAGTTTAGACATGTTAGGTGGTAATACCCTACGAATTTCATGCAAAAATATATCAAAACAGAATGTTACCCCCCCACACTTAAACTAAACATTGTCCTCAATGTTTTAGACACAATTAAAAACACAATACACATAACATAAAGTAAGCAACAAAGGAAAGGGTTTAGGGACGCAAATCTGAGTATGGAGCGATTCCCAAGTTCTTTCTTTGTTGATTGCATGGGTTGCCTCCCAAGTAGCGCTTGCTTTAACGTCTTCCAGCCAGACGATACTTCCATTCACACTTCCCTAGGTCCCACGACATGGAATTGATCCTTGAATGGAAGGTGATACTTGAAGTGAACCGGCATTGGTTTGAATTCTAGTGTAGGTGCCTGATTCATCAAAATCAGCCAGTTAGTATAAAATGTAATGGAATTTGGAGAAGATGACTTACTTGTTTTGTCCGACAAGATCTCAATGACAAACACCACTCCTTTGAAAGTTTCAGGGATATTGGACTTGGCCAGATTGCATGTGATGGTTATGACTTGTCCAATGTCATCAAATTCAACTTCTTTAGGTTTTGTGGTTTCAAATATGTCCTCTTTGATGCCTTCTACATCTTCTCCAGCCACTACCTTCTCTTGAATCATTCTTCTTGGTGTACAAAGTCCTTTGAAGAATTCAACACTATCTAAAACTTGTTGTGTTGCACCAAGAATTGGAATAGCATTTTGCACCTTTGGGAAGGCTTCCACGATGTCCTTTTTACTCTCTTCTTGGTTGGGAATCAAAAACCTGCTAGGAAAAGGGACATTGGGTGGAATAACATCAAAATAACATGGAATTGGGACTTCCTTACTTGTGGTGGGTGGTTTAGAGGGCTTAGGGGGCTGCGACAAGGGTTGTTCTACCCTTGCCGTGTGCATGTCTTCTTCCTCCTCCTCAATTAGCAGCTCCTCATCCATTTCTTGGTCACGAAATTGTCCTACAAATTCCGCTATCTGCCCAATTTGCTTTTCCAAGTGGTTCAACCTTTTGTCTCGATTTTGCATTGCTTTCTTTTGATTTTCTTGCCCCTGAGACAAATTGGTGAGTAACTTAATAAGCGTATCATTATACAAAGACGCACCTGAATTTGTTTGGGCAGGTTGTATATGAGGTTGTGGTGGCTGCATAGGGCTTGAATAGAACTCCTCATATGGCTGCCAATATCCTTCTTGTTGAGCCTCCTTGGCTTGATTTTGTGACCCCTGCACCAAAGAATTTAATTCATTAAGAATTTGATTATAATCTATTGACGAACTTGAATTTAATTGAGCATATTGCATATGAAGTTGTGGTGGCTGCATAGGTCTTGAATAGAACTCCTCATATGGCTGCCAATATGCTTCACGTTGAACTTGTTGAGCTTCCCACCACATAGAGTTTGAATGATCCCTCCAATCTCTTTGAGGACATTGATTGGCTTGAAATCCTTGCCTATATGAAGCACCAAATGTAGGGACACTCTGCATTGTGGTCCTTTCGGCATACGGTGACAATTGAGAAGTAAGATTTGCCAATTGAGCTTGAATGCTAGCAAAATCCATATCTTACTTCTCTAGTACCTAAAATCAAAGAAAGAGAACTAAATCAAATATCAAAAGTAACAACAAACAAAGAAAACAACACTAAGTTAGAAACTAAAACGAAAACAACTAAACCAAAAAGAAAAGAACCAAGGGATTAGCAAAGTTGCTAATCCCCGGCAACGGCGCCAAAAATTTGATGCGAACTAAGTAAGCACACAAATTAAACCCTCTTTTTGTCAAATTGTAGTAAAGATGTAAGTAGGGATCGTTCAAAACCGGGGATTAGGAGGGATTGCTAAACTCTTGAAAACTGACCTAAGAACTCCAAAACAAAGTTAAAAACACTAATTTGGACTCAAAGAATGAAAAACCAAAGTTAAAACACTAAAACAAAACAAAAACTCAAAACAGCAACTAGAAGACTCAAAACTGCCTAAAAACCACTTTCTGGGCAGTTTTGAGCACCTACACTAATTTGGACGAAATTGGTTGAAAACTTGACTCAAAACACTTAAAAACATGAACCAAAACAATTTCTAACTAAATTGAGACTTCAAAGTAAAGGGGGATTTGATTTGGACGAAATTAAAGTTGAGAAAACAGATTGCAAAGTAAAACTGATTTTGAAACGTTTTTGGGGTTTTTAATGGATGATGGACTAGTTAGGGGTTCTTTCTCCACACATGACAAGTATGCAAATGACTCGATTTCCAGTTATTCCTTCATAGAATTATGAATGACAATGCCCCAAATTAACCGTGACATCACTAGTTAATTCTCAAGTTTTCCTTGTGTTATTGAATTGGATGACATCATACGACAACCCAAAGCATTCTTCAAAAGTTCCTTACATGACATCATAATAAAGATACAATCAAAGATCATTACGTTCAATGAAAACTATAAGCATTGACAAAGCACTTGTGACTATGACATCATGACACTTATGCTAGGAATTGAACTTAACGCGATTGTGACTAGCAACCTTCACTACTTGTGAATATAAGTGTGTGACAATTATGTGAAACAAACTTATATTCTAGCATCATATTCATGCAAGCCAATTAAGTGTCGACCCCTAATTAACAAACACAAATACGTTATTACTCGCACAGTTAAGCCAATTGCATTCACGATTCAAGAACTCATAACTGGAATTTATCAAATCAACTTGCACACATAGTTATGGCTTCGAAATCACCCCTAACCAATAGGGGTTTAGCCACTCATGTTCATAGCAAAATGAAAGGAAAATAAATTAAACATTGAAATCATAAAACGAATTACACCTAGAATGCACCAACGACGAAGCTTGAGCATCCAAGAGTCCTTCCTTCTTTCTCCTTGCTACGGCACAAAGGTGGATGGGATGGTTGGGATGTGTTTTAGGATCAGGGATTATGGAATTGGATGGAGGATAGGCACGGCAAGGTGTAGTGTTGGCTGGAATTGTGTTTCTAGGATTTTAGGATGTGTAGAATGGTGTGGCTAGATGAATGGACGAAAATTGAGTGAATGAATGGGTATGAGAGGTGGTGATCTGATCTAGGGGTTAATATGAGTATATATAAGCACTTAAAACCCTAGGGTAATCAAATATGAGCATGTGACAAGGTAGGACGGCTAGGAGACAAGCTAGGACGGCTTGTGACAAGCTAGGACGGCTAGGAGACAAGCTAGGACGGCTAGGAGACAAGCTAGGACGGCTAGTGACAAGCTAGGACGGCTAGGAGACAAGGTAGGACGGCTAGTAGACAAGGTAGGACGGCTAGTGACAAGCTAGGACGGCTAGGAGACAAGGTAGGACGGCTAGGAGACAAGGTAGGACGGCTAGGAGACAAGCTAGGACGGCTAGTGACAAGCTAGGACGGTTAGGAGACAAGGTAGGACGGCTAGGTCTTCCAATACAGAAATTAGGCACCATGTGTGAATAGATAAAGCCTTCTAGAAATAAGGTTTTTAGGCCCCCTTGCAGCTCCCTAACTGAATTCAAGCCTTCAAATTCGTCCATCCTCATGCCTCCATGCTTGCACTATCCAATCTTGGCCCAAAAATGCTGTAGAATGCTCCAAATTGCTTCTTTTTGCATACTTTGACACTAAAACCTGAAATTGCACGAAAATGACTTTAAACACTAAACTAACTAAGGAAAAACAACATAGAACAAGCCAATTAAGTCGCATAAAAATGCTCCTATCACTAATTCATGTAATCTCTGTTTTGCTCTGAGTATGATTGGCTAAATTCGTTCTTGGCTAAGGGTGTATTCGAAACCATGGATATATATGTGAAATAAGTTGATTACTCCAGTTACCGTTGCATAAGTCATGAATACAATCTGTTTAACTATGTGATTTAGAACTTATTCTTGTATGTTGATTGAGAGTGCACACTTAATTTGCATGCTTGAATCTGGTGCTAGGATATGAATTTGTTTCACCTAATCGTTATGAGTTTATATCCACAAGTAGTGAAGGTCACTAGTCATGATCGTGTTGAGTAGATTCCTAGCGAAAGTATCATGCTTTTCATAGTTACAATTGCCTTGTCGATGCTTATGATTTCCAATGAACATAATGATTCTAACTTGTATCTTTATCATGCTGTTCATATAGAGAACTTGTTAGGAATAATTTGGTTGCAATGCATATTCATTCAATTCAATGATCTTAGGGAAATCTGAAGGTTAATTTAAGCGGACCTAATTAACTTGGAGTGTCGAGGTTCATAACTTGTCGAATCGATAACTAGAAGTTGATTTAAGTTGCATATATTTCATGTGTGGAGAAGAATCCCTTAGCCATTCCATTATCCATTGGTTTACATCAATTTGCTTTACAATCTGTTTTCTTTACAATCTGTCCATTTAATTGAATTTCGTCCAAACACAAATCCCCCCATATTTTGTTAAGTCTTAGGCTTAGAATCTGTCTTATCTTGTGTTTTGAAGCATTTTGAGTCATAAGAAGGTCCAATTTCGCCCAAATCTGCCTAGTTTAGTTTCTGTTTGTTTTTAGTCTAAATTCGTCCAAAACAAAAATCCCTCTTTTACTTTCTTGTCTTAGAGTGTTTTAATTCTGTTTAGTTTGTGTTTTTAAGTGTTTTGAGTCAAGCCCAAACCTAATTTTCGTCCAAAGTTGAGTTTAGTGTCAAAACTGCCCAGTTTGTGTTTTTAGGCAGTTTTGAGAGTTTTTAGCTTGTTTTGAGTCTTGTGAATCTGTTTTGAGTCCCTTGAGTCTTTTCAAACGTTTTTAAGTTTATTTTTGTGTTCTAAGTCAGTTTAGAGGTTTTAGCACACCTAGTTAATCCCCGGTTAGAACGATCCCTACTTACTTCATTACTACAATTGTCACAAATAGGGTTTAATTTGTGTGTCAAGTAATTTTCACAACAACAAAGACTCAAAGGACTCAAAACAGGTTCAAAAGACTCAAAACTGCCTAAAAACACTAACTAGGCAGTTTCTGACCTTAAACACAAATTTGGACGAATTTAAGATTAAAGGTTGATTCAAAACACTTTAAAACACAAATTAAGACACTTTAACACTAAACTAGATGATGCGAAAATAGTTAAGCACACAAATTAACCCTCTTGTTGTCAAATTGTAGTAAGGATGCAAGTAGGGATCGTTCTAGACCGGGGATTAGGAGGGCTTGCTAAAACCTCTAAACTAATTCAAAAACATAAAAACAAAGTTCAAAACGTTCACAAATACTCAAAAGACTCAAAACAGATTCAAAAGACTCAAAACTGCCTAAAAACACTAACTAGGCAGTTTCTGACCTTAACACACTTTTGGACGAATTTAAGGTTATAGATTGATTCAAAACACTTTAAAACACAAACTAAACAGATTCTAAACACTTTAGAACAAGAAAGTAAAGGGGGGGGTTTTGTTTTGACGAAAATTGAAATAACAAAGCAAGTAATCAAACTAGGCAGATTGTAAAACGAATTTGTTTAAAAACAAGATGATGGATGGATTAGTTAGAGGTCCATTCTCCACACATGACACATTTATATATGAATCGATTCTCCAATTGCCTTTCATTAACTATGATGCTCAACACCCCAAGTTAACCGTGATGCACTAATTAACCTTCAAATTTTCCTTAAGTTAATGAATTGGATGATGCATGCGACAATTCAAAGTATTCTCCAACGGTCCTCAACATGAATGCATAGAAGAGATACAGTGAGAGATCATTATGCTCTATGAAAATTATAAGTGTTGACGAGGCAATTGTAACTATGAATGCATGATACTCTTGCCAAGAATTCAATTAACTCGGTTGTGACTAACAACCTTCACTACTCATGTTTATAAACTTGTGACGATTAGGTGAAACTCGTTTATAAACTAGCATCAAGTTCATGCATGAAAACTAAGTATGCATCCTTAATCAACATACAAGAACAAGTTATGAATAAAACAGATAATTGAATTGCAATCACAACTTAACAAATCACAATTGGAAGAAATCGATTTATATTTCAAACATGTTCATGGCTTCAAACTTTCCCCTAACCAATTAGGGGTTTAGCCACTCATGATTACAGCAACCTTAGAAGATAATAACAAAATAAACATTGAAAACAAGAACGAAGTACACCTAAAACGCTCCAATCTGCAAGCATGAACCGTTTTAGGCTTCCTTCCTCTCCTAAGTGCTGCGGCACAAGGGTTTTTGTGAGTTTTTTGGGGATATGGATGGTGTTGAATGGTAGGTTTAAGGTTGGAATGGATGTAGGGGACGGCAAGGGATGTTTTGGGCAAGAAAACTCTCAAGAAAGGTGAAGTATGGAGGTCTTAGAGGGAGGAGATGAATTCTGGCGTGAATGGTGAATGAATGGATCCCTTGTGGCTGCAACAAGGAGGTTTATTAATATGATTTCAGGAATTAAAACCCTAGACTATTTAGGTAAACAGAAATTAAGTCAAAGACTCAAGAAAATAGGAAAGAATCCTCCCCCTTGCACGGCAAGGAAGAGGAATGGTCCAAGGGAGTGCACGGCAAGGATTTTCAGAAATAGGTAAGTGTTTAATGTCCTAAATCAATTCTAAGAATCAGGAATTAAGTTAAATCCCTCTAGAATAGGTAATTGAAATCAGGAATTAGGGAGAAAAAGGCTAAGTCTTGCGGCACAAGGGGAACAAGAAAGGGAAATATAAAACTTGCAGATTTTGGGTAACAAAGCATTAAACCCACGGCAAGGAGAAGGGGAAAGGTTTTTTTAGGTCAGATTTTATGAGAGAAAAGGAAGGTAACACAAGGCACAATTTAGGACATGTCTAGGACTTCTAGAACATGTGATTTATGCAACCACATTATTTGGAAACTTGCACAATTGGAAACCTTCACAAATGGAAACTCCCAATAATGGAAACTAGTTTCCAATTCTTGATTCCTCCTTCTTCCTTCGATTCTAGGCTCACTTGGTCTTCAATTTCGTCCAACACTTTGACTCCGAGCATAAGCTATCCATCTCTAGCCCAAAAATGCTCCAAAAGGCTCCAAAATGCACTTCTTTGCTCCTTTAGCCCTTAGAACCTGAAAACACACGAAAATGACTTAAAAGACTTAAAGAACTAAGAAATAACAACGTAAATGCACAAGAACAAGCCAACTAAGTCGCCTAAATATGCTCCTATCACTAGACTCAAAGAATGCAACACTAAAAGTTAAAACACTTAAACAAACCTAAAACCCAAAACAGCAACTAGAAGACTCAAAACTGCCTAAATACCACTTTCTGGGCAGTTTTGAGCACCTACACTAATTTGGACGAAATTGGATGAAAACTTGAATCAAAATACTTAGAAACACAAATCAAAACACTTTCTAACTAATCTAAGACTTCAAATTAAAGGGGGATTTGTTTTGGAGGAAAATTGAAATAACGAAACAAGTTAATAAACTAGACAGAATGTAAATATGAAATTGATGAAATGGAATGAATGGATGCTAGCCAAGGGGTTCATCTCCACACATGTTACACTTGCATAATAAAAAGATTTCCAATTGCATTTCAATAAATTATGAAACTCATCACCCCGGGTTAATTAGGTCCGCTTAAATTAACCTTCAAATCTTCCTAACGTTATTGAATTGGATGATTGCATACGACAACCCAAAACATTTCCCACAAGTCCCCTACATGATTGCATAATAGAGATACAAGCAAGAATCATTACGCTCTATGAAAATTATAAGTGTTGACGAGGCATTCGTTACTATGATTGCATGAAACTTATGCCAAGAATTCGTTTAACGCGATTGTTTATAAGCAACCTCCACTACTTGTGAATATAAGTTCGTAACTATTAGGTGAAACTCACTTATATTCTAGCGTCATATTCATGCATGAAAATTAAGCGTGCACTCTCAATAAACATACATAAATAAGTTATCAATCAAACAGTTAAACAAATTGAATCCACGACTTATGAAATGCAATTAGAAGTAATCAAATCAAAACGCAAGCATAAACATATATTTCGAATCCCCCCCTAGCCAAGGGGGGGTTTAGTTCCTCATGATACAAAACAAAGAGAATCAAAGAAACACCTAAACATTCCAACAACTCAAACTTGAATTGTATGAACGTTTAAGCCCTCTTCTCTTCCATTCCTCATTCGTACAAAACAAAGAGTAGTGAAATTAAACAAAGAGAATCAAAGAAACACCTAAACATTCCAACAACTCAAACTTGAATTGTATGAACGTTTAGGCCCTCTTATCTTCCTCTTCGTTGTAGCACAAGGTCTAATGGATAGTTTGATGGTGTGAATGGTTTGGGGAGTGGTGAAAATGGAAGGAGGAGGCCACGGCAATGGGAGTGGTGTGGTGTTTGGATTATTAGGGAGAGAGCATGGCACAAGGGAATGGTTGGTGTTTGTGAATGAAATGTGTATGGAAGAATGAATGAATTGAATGAATGCAATGCATGGTTTTATAGGGAGAGAAGAGATGGGAGAACATGTGAATGGCAGCTAGGAATGATTAAAGAAGGGAATGCATGTGTAATGACAACTAGATTGGTTGGTGGAAATCTGAAAATGGATGGGAGAGGGAACATGACAGCTAGGTAAAGTGAATGTGGCTGCATGTTTGAATGATTAAATGATGCATGTGGGTTGGAAATGCATGTGCAATGATTCTTTGGTGCTGAAAATGCATGTGTAAGCATGTGTTGGCTGAATTAAAGAATGTGAGGGAATGATGAAAGGGGAAACATGACAGCTAGGTTGAATTATGAAGAGTGAATGCATGTGGCTGATTTATGTGAATGATTATGGGTGATTATGATAAGTGATAAGTGGTGATGATAAGTAATGATATATGGGAGTGTGGCTGAAATGAAGGAGTAGAATGTTGGAATGTTATGCACGGCTAAGGATATAGGAAAGGTTTAAATGTCCTAAAACTAAAGGGAACAAGGTTCCAACACTTTGGTCTTCAATTAAGTCTTCAATTTCGTCCAACACTTTGGCTCCAAGCATAGGCTATCCATCCTTAGCCCAAAAGTGCTCCAAAAGTCTCCAAAATGCATCTTTTTGCTCCTTTAGCCCTTTGGACCTACAAACACACGAAAATAGCTTAAAGTACTAAAATAACTAAAGAAACATAACGTAAATGCACGAGAACAAGCCATTTAAGTCGCATGAATATGCTCCTATCATTGTGTCTTAGGGTACCTTCCAACACAATGATGAGGATTCGGTTTGTAATTACATGGCTGTTAAAGAGAGTGATTAACATGGATGAAAGTTTGATCTACTCTTTGTTTATGCTTAGTTGTGGTTATAACTTATGAATTCACATGCAATCAATAAAAAAAAAAAAATCAGTTTTTGTAACATGCTTGAAGGAAGGAACTCAAACTAACGCTACAACCTTGTGAGACTTGAGCCTAAACGTTTATTTGGAGAGTTAAAATCTGTGCATTCTTTGTTTTCTAAAGTCGTTGCATGATCTCATTATTCTTTGCTTGGTTGCTACTTAGATGGCGTTTCATCATTTAGTTCCAAATGCTAGAACTCATGCCCATTTCATTCAAAGCATGTTATTGATTTACATAACACACATTCAAGATGAAGTTGTGTAGTGACCACCACCTTAGCCAAAAAGCCGTGTGCCCTATGTCATTATGTTTTGTAGGTTTTTAACCCCATTGAGCCTTGTTAGACTCATGTTTTCCTCACCTAGCCTAGATTAGGACTATCCATACCCTTGTTCTTGAAGCATAGCAAAGCATGATTCAAATTGAAGTCCTTTTGATTTATGTTGGCAGAAAACAAGTGTGGGGAAAGTGTTTTTCATGAGGAATTGTGTGCTATAGGGGAAAAAAAAAAGGAAAAAAAAAAAAGGAATTGTGTGTTTTTCATGAGAAAAAAAAAAAGGAAAAAAATTCGTGGAAAAAGAAAAAAAATGAAGAAAAAGTTGAAAAGTTGAGAAAAAGAGTTCCAAAGTATTGTTTGTTGAAGTAAGGGTCCAAAACAATGAATTCGGCCCTAAGGAGTTGTCTAAATCTTTCCCTTGTGTTTTAAAGTTAATTTCTGCAATCTAAGTGAATTCTAAGTCTCAATTTCATTGCTTTGCTTACTATTGCTTGAAGAACGTTTGTTTTCCCTATCCTTTCCTTGTTAACCAACACCCCAAGCCCCATTACAACCCTTAACTTCTATCTTGAGTGTTATGTGTTTCAATTTGTGGAGTTTGAATTTGGTATGAGCATATGGTGTCATTGGTTCTCGCATCTAAGTAGTAGCATTCCATTCATGAGATCATATCTAAACATGCTTCTTAACTCTAGAAATTGCATTCGTTGTGAAACATATATGTGAGCATTCGTCTCACATATGACTAGTATAGGGTGTGGAGTTAGAAAATCTGAGTGAAAATAGAGTGTATATCTTGTAAGGAATTGAGGGAATTCTCTAAGGCGTGTTACTACATTCAAAGCATTGTTTTAATTGATTACTTGTGAACAAGTGAGTAGTGGCTTTAATTAAGTATGTGCTTGTGTAAAGAGGACTCAAATCTGTGGGGATAACGATCTTTAACATGTCATGTGCATTGGAAATCCCTGAGGCAAACGTCGGAAGGTTTAGGTATTGTTTTGGTTAGTTTGTTTCGTTTTGTTTTCTTTCTTTTGTTTGTTTTGCTCGAGGACTAGCAAAAGCTAAGTGTGGGGGAAATTGATAGGAGCATATTTATACGACTTAGTTAGCTTGTTTTCTTGCATTTAATTAGCTAAACTATGTTAATTATAGTGTTTAAAGTTATTTTCGTGCAATTTCAGGTTTTAGTGTCAAAGTATGCAAAAAGAAGCAATTTGGAGCATTCTAGAGCATTTTTGGGCCAAGATTGGATAGTGCAAGCATGGTGGCATGAGGATGGACGAATTTGAAAGGCTTGAATTCAGTTAGGGAGTTGCAAGGGGGCCTAAAAACCTGATTTCTAGAAGGCTACATTTCAGCCACATGCACTCCCATCCTTTAATCCATTGCAGCCGCATGCACTCCCATCCTTTAATCCATTGCAGCCACATGCATGATAGGAGCATATTCATGCGACTTAAATGGCTTGTTCTCGTGCATTTACGTTATGTTTCTTTAGTTATTTTAGTACTTTAAGCTATTTTCGTGTGTTTGTAGGCCCAAAGGGCTAAAGGAGCAAAAAGATGCATTTTGGAGACTTTTGGAGCACTTTTGGGCTAAGGATGGATAGCTTATGCTTGGAGCCAAAGTGTTGGACGAAATTGAAGACCTAATTGAAGACCAAAGTGTTGGAACCTTGTTCCCTTTAGTTCTAGGACATTTAAACCTTTCCTATAACCATTCACATGCCATTGTCATTCCACTTCATTTCACCTTGCATTTTCAGATTATTCCTTCATCATTGCACCCTTCACATGTCCCTTTAATCATTCAAACATGCACTCCCTTTATTCACATGCATTTCAGATTGCATTCACATTCTTTAAATCAGCCAACACATGCTTGCACATGCATTTCCAACCCACATGCATCCTTTAATCAGTCAAACATGCAGCCACATTCCCTCCTAGCTGTCATGTTCCCCCCCATTTCGCCTATAAATAAGCATTCATTCCCACTCATTCTCATTCATTCTTCCATACACATTTCAGTCACAAACACCAACCATTCCCTTGTGCCATGCTCTCTCCCTAATAATCCAAACACCACACCAGAAATCAACCCATTGCCGTGGCCTCCTCCTTCCATTTTCACCACTCCCCAAACCATTCACACCATCAAACTATCCATTAGACCTTGTGCTACAACGAAGAGGAAGATAAGAGGGCCTAAACGTTCATACAATTCAAGTTTGAGTTGTTGGAATGTTTAGGTGTTTCTTTGATTTCAATGTTTAATTTCAATACTCTTTGTTTTGTACGAATGAGGAATGGAAGAGAAGTGGGCCTAAACGTTCATACAATTCAAGTTTGAGTTGTCGGAATGTTTAGGTGTTTCTTTGATTCTCTTTGTTTTGTATCATGAGGAACTAAACCCCCCCTTGGCTAGGGGGGGATTCAAAATATATGTTTATACTTGCGTTTGATAGGAGCATATTTAGGCGACTTACTTAGCTTGTTTTCGTGCATTTATATTGTGAATTCAGAGTTGTTTTAGTAGTTTAAGCCATTTTCGTGTGTTTTTAGGTTCATATGGCTAAGGAAGCAAAAAGATGCATTTTAGAGCATTCTAGAGCACTTTTGGGCCAAGATTGGATAGTGCAAGCATGAAGGCATGAGGATGGACGAATTTGAAGGCTTGAATTCAGTTAGGGAGCTGCAAGGGGGCCTAAAAACCTTATTTCTAGAAGGCTTTATCTATTCACACATGGTGCCTAATTTCTGCCTAATTTCTGTATTGGAAGAACAAGCTGTCCTACCTTGTCTCCTAGCCGTCCTACCTTGTCTCCTAGCCATCCTAGCTTGTCACAAGCCGTCCTACCTTGTCTCCTAGCTGTCCTAGCTTGTCTCCTAGCCGTCCTACCTTGTCTCCTAGCCGTCCTAGCTTGTCACAAGCTCATATCTGATTACCCTAGGGTTTTAAGTGCTTATATATACTCATATTAACCCCTAGATCAGATCATTCCCATTCATACACAATTCACACACCAGAAATTCATTGCCATGTCTCCCTTACAATCCAAACACCATCCTTCCATTTCCACCACTCCCCAAACCATTCACACCATCACACAACCATTCCTTAGACCTTGTGCAGCAACAAAGAGGAAGAGAAGAGGGCCTAAACGTTCATACAATTCAAGTTTGAGTTGTTGGAATGTTTAGGTGTTTCTTTTCCTTTGATTTCAATGTTTAATTTCAATTCTCTTTGTTTTGTACGTATGAGGAACTAAACCCCCCTTGGCTAGGGGGGGATTCGAAATATATGTTTATGCTTGCAATATGATTTGATTACTTCTAATTATGTCATAAGTTGTGAATTCAATTTGTTTAACTGTTTGATTGATAACTTATTTATGTATGTTTATTGAGAATGCACGCTTAATTTTCATGCATGAATTTGACGCTAGAATATAAGTGAGTTTCACGTAATAGTTATGAACTTATATTCACAAGTAGTGGAGGTTGCTTATAAACAATCGCGTTAAACATATTCTTGGCATAAGTTTCATGCAATCATAGTAACGAATGCCTCGTCAACACTTATAGTTTTCATGTTGCTTAATGATTCTTGCTTGTATCTCTATTATGCAATTCATGTAGGGAACTTGTGAGGAATGCTTTGGGTTGTCGTATGCAATCATCCAATTCATTAACTTAAGGAAAACTTGACGGTTAATTTAAGCGGACCTAATTAACCCGCGGCGTTGAGAATTCATGGTTTATTGAAATGCAATTGGAAATCTTTTTATTATGCAAGTGTAACATGTGTGGAGATGAACCCCTTAGCTAGTCATCCTGTCCATTCAAATCCATCACATTCATATTTACATTCTGTTTTTAATTAGAATCTGTGCAATTAGTGTAATTTCGTCCAAAACTCAATCCCCCCTTACTTTAATGTCCAAATTAGTTAGAAAGTGTTTTGGTTTGTGTTTATAAGTGTTTTGATTCAATTTGTTACCCAAATTCGTCCAAAGTACTCAAAGTGCTCAAAACTGCCCAGAAAGTGTTTTTAAGGCAGTTTTGAGTGTTTTGGTGCTGTTTTGAGTCTTTTGGTTTGTTTTAGTGTTTTAAACTTTAGTTTTGCATTCTTTGAGTCGAGTTTAGTGTTTTATATTGTGTTTTTGAGTTTTTAAGTGAAATCCAAGTGTTTAGCAATCCCTCCTAATCCCCGGTCTAGAACGATCCCTACTTACATTCTATACTACAATTGTCAAAAAGAGGGTTTAATTTGTGTGCGTATAATTGTCGCATCAGCGTTTTGATTTGATTACTTCTAATTGCATTTCATAAGTCGTGGATTCAATTTGTTTAACTGTTTGAGTGATAACTTATTTATGTATGTTTATTGAGAGTGCACGCTTAATTTTCATGCATGAATATGACGCTAGAATATAAGTGAGTTTCACCTAATAGTTACGAACTTATATTCACAAGTAGTGGAGGTTGCTTATAAACAATCGCGTTAAACGAATTCTTGGCATAAGTTTCATGCAATCATAGTAACGAATGCCTCGTCAACACTTATAATTTTCATAGAGCGTAATGATTCTTGCTTGTATCTCTATTATGCAATCATGTAGGGGACTTGTGGGAAATGTTTTGGGTTGTCGTATGCAATCATCCAATTCAATAACGTTAGGAAGATTTGAAGGTTAATTTAAGCGGACCTAATTAACCCGGGGTGATGAGTTTCATAATTTATTGAAATACAAGTGGAAATCTTTTTATTATGCAAGTGTAACATGTGTGGAGATGAACCCCTTGGCTAGCATCCATTCATTCCATTTCATCAATTTCATATTTACATTCTGTCTAGTTTATTAACTTGTTTCGTTATTTCAATTTTCCTCCAAAACAAATCCCCCTTTAATTTGAAGTCTTAGATTAGTTAGAAAGTGTTTTGATTTGTGTTTCTAAGTATTTTGATTCAAGTTTTCATCCAATTTCGTCCAAATTAGTGTAGGTGCTCAAAACTGCCCAGAAAGTGGTTTTTAGGCAGTTTTGAGTCTTCTAGTTGCTGTTTTGGGTTTTAGGTTTGTTTAAGTGTTTTAACTTTTAGTTTTGCATTCTTTGAGTCTAGTTTTAGTGTTAAAGTGTCTTAATTTGTGTTTTAAAGTGTTTTGAATCAACCTTTAATCTTAAATTCGTCCAAATTTGTGTTTAAGGTCAGAAACTGCCTAGTTAGTGTTTTAGGCAGTTTTGAGTCTTTTGAACCTGTTTTGAGTCCTTTGAGTCTTTGTGAACGTTTTTAACTCTGTTTTTATGTTTTTGAGTCAATTTAGAGGTTTTAGCAAGCCCTCCTAATCCCCGGTCTAGAACGATCCCTACTTGCATCCTTACTACAATTTGACAACAAGAGGGTTAATTTGTGTGCGTATAATTCTCGCATCAATGCACTTCCATCCTTTCACCATTGCATGACAAATCAGCCACATGCACTTTGCCTTTCATCATTGCACCACAAATCAGCCACATGCACTTTGCCTTTCATCATTGCACCACAAATCAGCCACATGCACTCCCATGCTCTCCCCTTAATTAATTCAAGTCCATATCTGATTTCCCTAGGGTTCTAAGTGCCTATATATACTCATATTAACCCCTAGATCAGAGGATCATCTCATTTTCATACACAACACCACACCACAAACACATCCACTTCTTCCTAGCCGTGAGTCCCCATTCCCTTATAATCCAAACACCATTCCTCCTTCCATTTTCACCACTCCCCCAAACCATTCACACCATCAAACTATCCTTAGACCTTGTGCTACAACGAAGAGGAAGATAAGAGGGCCTAAACGTTCATACAATTCAAGTTTGAGTTGTTGGAATGTTTAGGTGTTTCTTTGATTTCAATGTTTAATTTCAATACTCTTTGTTTTGTACGAATGAGGAATGGAAGAGAAGAGGACCTAAACGTTCATACAATTCAAGTTTGAGTTGTTGGAATGTTTAGGTGTTTCTTTTATTCTCTTTGTTTTGTATCATGAGGAACTAAACCCCCCCTTAGCTAGGGGGGGATTCGAAATATATGTTTATGCTTGCAATATGATTTGATTACTTCTAATTACGTTTCATAAGTTGTGAATTCAATTTGTTTAACTGTTTGATTGATAACCTATTTATGTATGTTTATTGAGAGTGCACGCTTAATTTTCATGCATGAATTTGACGCTAGAATATAAGTGAGTTTCACGTAATAGTTATGAACTTATATTCACAAGTAGTGGAGGTTGCTTATAAACAATCGCGTTAAACAAATTCTTGGCATAAGTTTCATGCAATCATAGTAACGAATGCCTCGTCAACACTTATAGTTTTCATGATGCTTAATGATTCTTGCTTGTATCTCTATTATGCAATTCATGTAGGGAACTTGTGAGGAATGCTTTGGGTTGTCGTATGCAATCATCCAATTCATTAACTTAAGGAAAACTTGACGGTTAATTTAAGCGGACCTAATTAACCCGGGGCGTTGAAAATTCGTGGTTTATTGAAAAGCAATTAGAAATCGTTTTGTATGCAAGTGTAACATGTGTGGAGATGAACCCCTTAGCTAATCCATCCATCATCTTGTTTTCAAGGAATTCGTTTTACAATCTGCCTAGTTTGTTACTTTGTTTTGTTATTTCAATTTTCGTCCAAAACAAATCCCCCTTTAATTTGAAGTCTTAGATTAGTTAGAAAGTGTTTTGATTTGTGTTTCTAAGTATTTTGATCCAATTTCGTCCAAATTAGTGTAGGTGCTCAAAACTGCCCAGAAAGTGGTTTTTAGGCAGTTTGGAGTCTTCTAGTTGCTGTTTTGGGTTTTAGGTTTGTTTAAGTGTTTTAACTTTTAGTTTTGCATTCTTTGAGTCTAGTTTAGTGTTAAAGTGTCTTAATTTGTGTTTTAAAGTGTTTTGAATCAACCTATAATCTTAAATTTGTCCAAATTTGTGTTTAAGGTCAGAAACTGCCTAGTTAGTGTTTTTAGGCAGTTTTGAGTCTTTTGAACCTGTTTTGAGTCCTTTGAGTCTTTGTGAACGTTTTTAACTTTGTTTTTATGTTTTTGAGTCAATTTAGAGGTTTTAGCAAGCCCTCTTAATTCCCGGTCTAGAACGATCCCTACTTGCATCCTTACTACAATTTGACAACAAGAGGGTTTAATTTGTGTGCGTATAATTTTCGCATCACAAACCTACAAAAAATCACATCTTTAAGAAAATTCAAAACAACCTTATGATCATTAGTTCTTGTAGCAATGGCTTCAACCCATTTGGATACATAATCTACTGCCACTAATATGTATAAGTGGCCAAAAGAGGATGGAAATGGTCCCATGAAATCGATTCCCCAAACATCAAAGAGCTCCACCACCAAAATGTTGTTCAATGGCATCTCATTTCTTCGGCTAATGTTCCCCATTTTCTGGCACCTATCACACTTAGAACAAAAATCAAAAGCATCTTTGAATAAAGTAGGCCAAAAGAAACCAGATTGTAAAACCTTTAGAGATGTCTTTTTGGCACCAAAATGTCCTCCACATGCCAATGTATGGCTGAATGTTAGAATGCTTTGTTGCTCACTCTCTGGGACACATCTCCTAATGATTTGGTCAGGGCAATATTTAAACAAATATGGTTCGTCCCACACGTAGTGCTTTACCATGGCAAGGAACTTCTTTCTTTCCTGAAAAGAAAGGTCATTTCTAATTATACCACAAGCAAGATAATTAACAAAATCCGCATACCATGGTTCTTTTTCTTGAATGACAAGGAGTTGTTCATCTGGAAATGATTCATTTAGAGGCAAAGGTTGTCCAACTCCATGGTTTTCATTAAGCCTTGACAAATGGTCAGCCACAACATTATCACTTCCCTTCTTATCTCGAATTTCCAAGTCAAACTCTTGTAGTAAGAGTATCCATCTAATTAAGCGTGGTTTAGCATCCTTTTTTGTCATCAAGTACCTAAGGGCTGCATGATCAGAAAACACAATAACTTTAGATCCCACAAGATATGACCGAACTTCTCTAAGGCAAAAACAATAGCAAGCAACTCCTTTTCAGTTGTGGAATAGTTAAGTTGAGCATCATTCAGAGTCCGGCTTGCATAGTAAATCACATGTGGAATCTTGTTCACCCTTTGCCCTAAAACTGCACCAATAGCATAGTCAGAGGCATCACACATCAATTCAAAAGGTAAAGACCAATCTGGTGCCATAATAATAGGGGCTGAGGTTAGTTCATATTTCAAAGTATTGAATGCATCCATACAAGCTTTATCAAAATGAAATACAACATCTTTAGCTAACAGATTGCATAATGGACGAGTGATCATTGAAAAGTTCTTAATGAAACGACGATAAAAACCCGCATGTCCCAAAAAAATTCTTACTCCCTTCACAGTGGTGGGGGCTACCATATTGGTGATGACATCAATTTTGGCTTTGTCCACCTCCATTCCTTTGCTAGAGATTACATGTCCCAACACAATTCCTTGTTTCACCATAAATTGGCACTTTTCCCAATTGAGAACCAAATTTGTTTCCTGACATCTTTGAAGTACTAAAGAGAGATGGTTAAGACATTCATCAAAAGAGGAACCAAACACTGAGAAGTCATCCATAAATACCTCAATGAATCTTTCTACCATGTCAGAAAAGATGGCCAACATGCATCTTTGGAATGTTGCTGGAGCATTGCAAAGTCCAAAAGGCATTCTCCTATATGCAAATGTGCCAAAGGGGCAAGTAAAGGTAGTTTTCTCTTGATCCTCCGGAGAAATTGCAATTTGATTGTAACCTGAGTAACCATCAAGAAAACAATAGTGTGAGTAACCTGCCAATCTCTCAAGCATTTGATCTATGAAAGGCATAGGAAAGTAATCTTTTCTAGTGCTAGAATTCAACTTCCTGTAATCGGTGCAAACACGCCAACTAGCCGTGGGCTTTGTGGGCACAAGTTCATTGTTTTCATTCCTCATCACTGTGATTCCCACCTTCTTAGGTACCACTTGAATAGCACTCACCCATTTGCTATCAGAAATGGGATATATGATCCCCACATCTAACAATTTCAACACCTCATTCCTAACAACTTCCTTCATGTGTGGATTGAGCCTTCTTTGTGGCTCACGGGTTGACTTTGCTCCTTCCTCCAAAAGAATCCTATGCACGCACATGGTAGGGCTTATTCCCTTGATATCTGCAATAGACTAACCAAAAGCTGATTTGAACTCTTTTAACACCCTAATTAGTTTATCTTCTTCATTTGGGGTGAGGTCAGAAGCTATGATAACTGGAAGAGTTTCAAATTCAGCTAGAAATGCATATTTTAGATGTGGTGGAAGTGGTTTAAGTTCAAGTTTTGGTGCCTTAACAGTAGAAGGAGTTAGATGTGACATTGATGATTCTAAAGGCTCTAAAAGAGGTGAAACATTCAAAGGATACGGTGCCAATGCTTCCAAGGCAGCTACCTCTTCCATGAGTGCATTTTCTTCATCAAACTCATCTTGAGATTGACTCAAAACAGTTTGTAATGGTTCATTAGATTGTGCCTGCAAGAACTTAGAGAAAACAAGTGAATCAAGCACATCAATGCCATAGCAATCAAGAGATGAAGAAGGATGAGAAAGAGACTCAAACACTTTGAATTGAACTGTCTCTCCTAACACTGTCATAGTGAGGAGTCCATTTTGTACATCAATGATGGTCTTGGCCGTGGCCATAAAAGGTCTCCCAAGCAATATAGGCAACTTGATGCGAGAATTATACGCACACAAATTAAACCCTCTTGTTGTCAAATTGTAGT